>OVAO01000221.1:0-25359 GCA_900406285.1 Biscutella auriculata
TCTGTTCCTAGTCACATTGATTCTTCATGTTTTCCATCTACTATGTCTCTGCCTGATCAATTACCAGAATCTTCACCACCTTTGACTGATTCATTGATATCTCACCCATCAAATGCATCTTCTAGTTCATCTGTTTCTGTACAGGATACTGCTCCCACAGGTACTTCGATACCTTCTACCCATACTCGCCCGAGACGAAATATTGTACCACCTCGCTATTTATCAGACTATCATTGCGCCCTCCTTCACCAGTCGAAAAGTGCACCTGCATACTTTCCTGCCCAGCTTCTAGCTTCGTCACCAAAGATCACTACCCCCCATCCTATATCTAAAGTCCTCACCTACTTTCGTCTATCACTACCTTTTCAACAGGCGGTTCTCTCCTACTCTCTCGAAACTGAACCGAAGAATTTTGCAGAGGAAATAGCTTCTGAGAACTACCGACAGGCCATGAATGCAGAGCTTAATGCCATGGAGCTCAACCACACTTGGGATGTGGTTTCTTTACCTCACAGTAAGAGGGCTATTGGCTGTCGTTGGGTCTATACGACTAAATTCAATTCGGATGGTACTATAGAGAGATACAAGGCTAGGATAGTTGCCAAGGGTTTTACCTAGCAAGAAGGCATTGATTTTTTTGAGACATTCTCACCTGTTGCTAAATTGGCTAGTGTTAAACTTATTTTGAGTCTTGCAGCTATAAAGAACTGGAGCTTGCACCAGATGGATGTTACAAACGCCTTCCTTCACAGCACTCTGGATGAGGAGATTTATATGTCCTTGCCACAAGGATATACTTCGACAGAACCTCTCCCTCCTAATCCGGTATGTCGTCTTCGAAAGTCTATATATGGACTTAAACAGGCGTCTAGGCAGTGGAATAGATGCTTCACAAGGTCCTGCTTGATAATGGCTTCAAACAGTCCCAGAACGATAATTCCTTGTTTGTGAAACTATCTGGTAACAATTTTATCGCCTTACTAGTTTATGTAGACGATATTATGATAGCTAGTAACAGTGATTCTGCTGTGACTAATTTAAAATATGTCCTATCTACTGCTTTTAAAGTTAAGGATCTTGGCCCTCTTAGATTTTTCTTAGGTCTGGAAATAGCTAGATCGAGTATTGGTATTTCTGTTTCACAGCGGAAATATTGCCTTGATTTGCTTTCTGACACAGGTTTATTAGGATGTAAGTCTCGCGCTGTTCCTTTAGATCCTAAGGTTGTTCTCAGCAAATCTTCAGGAACTTTGCTTGATGATCCGAAAACATATAAGGAAATTGTTGGGCGTTTACTGTATTTGAGTCTAACACGTCCGGATATTACATTCTCTTGTCCGACTGACACTCATTTGCAAGCTGTGTATCAGGTCCTTAGGTACTTGAAGAACAATCCTGGACAGGGTTTGTTCTACTCTGCATCTGCAGAACTTTGTCTCAATGGTTTTGCGGATGCGGATTGGGCTACTTGCCCTGATACTAGGAGATCGGTTACTGGTCTTTGTATTTTCCTTGGAAATTCTCTGATTACTTGGAAATCAAAGAAACAGGTCACTGTGAGTAGGAGTAGTACGGAGGCCGAATATAGAGCTATGGCTCTTGCTACTGATGAAATGTTGTGGCTTAATAAACTGTTAAGTGATTTACATGTGCAGGTTACGTGTAGAGCAAAGCTGTTTTGTGACAATAAATCCGCTATGCACATTGCTCAAAACCTGGTATTTCACGAGAGAACTAAGCACGTGGAGATCGATTGCCATACAACACGAGATCAAGTCAAGAACGGGTTTCTCCAGGTGCATCACATTGCTACAGGAAATCAATTGGCTGACATTTTCACGAAATCTCTCCATCCGGGACAATTTCATTCTCTTTTGAGTAGAATGTCTATTTCAAGCATTTTTCATCCTAAAGATTCATCCCCTAAGGCTTGAAGGGGGTGTATTAGATTTAGTTAGTATATGTTATATATTGCATATTAGAAGTTAAATATTTAGATATTCTGTTATTCTTTTCTATTCACTATATAAAGACTTTGTATGCTACAGTTTGTTATTATGTGAATAAGAGAAAGTTAATAAGATCTTGCAAAACCTGAATTCCTTGAATTTTGAAAACCTGAAAACCTTAAATCCTAAATACTTGAATAATGAAAACTTGAAAATTCGTAATCATGAAACCTGAAATTGTAAAAACCTAAAATCCTTAAAAGCTGGAAATCTCAAATCATGAAAACCCGAAAATCTAAAAATTTCTAAATCATGAATACCTAAAATACTAAAAATATGAGAAACTGAAATCTTGAAAACCTCGAATGTTGAACACTTGAAAATAGTGAAAAAGTGCAAACAAACCTAAAATTTTGAGATCCTTAAAACATGAAAAATTAAGTGAGCATAATTTTTTAAAATAAAAAATTCTGACGTATTATAACATCTCCATTTTTTGTGAACTATAATTCACAAAATGAACATAATTTCCAAACTACAAAATTTTAATATTTTACAAAATCTCTTAGTTTTACGACGTTTTACAATCTCTCATATTTGCGGACTATTAACAACCAAATCAACATAAGTTCTTTTTTTTTTTTTGTTAACTGCTCACCACATAAACATAAATTTTAAAATATAAAATTCTAGTGTTCTACTAATCCCTCATTTTTTGTGGATATTATCCAGAAATACCATAATTTATCAAAATTCTATCATTTTACAAAATCTCTAAGTTTTGTGAATATCTATCCCTCAAGTAAGTATAATTTCGTAAAAACAAATTCTAGCATTTTAAAGAATGATTGAGTTTTTGTGGCTAATTATTTCTCAAAATACAAAATTCTAGTGTTTTACAAAATATTTTTTTCTAAACTATTATCCATAAAACGAGCATCATTTCTCAAAATGAATCAAATCTAGTGTTTTAATTTTTATTTTATGTTGTTGGACCATTATCCACAAAATGAACATAGTTTTCCAATATACAAAATAACGGTTTATAACATATTTTATTTCTTGTGAAATATTATCAACTAAATGAGCACAAATTCTCAAAATACAAAATTATAGTTGTTTAAAATCCCTCATTTTTTGTGGACTATTATTCATAAAATCAACAAAATTTCTCAAAATACATAATTCTATTGGTTTATAAAACCTCTAAGCTTTATGGACTATTGTTTACTAAGTTATCATAAATTCTCAAATTTTCAAATTTCTAATGTTTTACAAAACTCTCATTTTTATGGAAAATATTCCACCAAGTGAGCATAATTTCGTAAAATAAAAAAATTAGGTGTTATAGAAGATCTATCATTTTTGTGGACTATTATCCTCTAAATATGTATAACTTCTAGAAAAAAGAAATTATAACGCTTTATAAAATCTCACATTTTTTTTGTTGATTATTATCTACCAAATGAACATAATTTCCCAAATATAAAATTATAGCGGTTAAATCATCCAATTACGTAGACTGCACATGAATTTCTCAAAATTCTAGTGTTTTACATGATATATGAGTTTTTGGTGAACTATTATCCATCAAGTAAGCAAAAGTTTCCAAAATACAACATTGTAGTGTTTTAGAAAATGTCATAGTTTTGTGGATTATTTTCCAACAAATTAACATAATTTCTCAAAGTAAAAAATTATAATGTTTTAAAAATCGAACTATGATCCAAAAAATAAGCTTAATATCCCAAATAAAAAATCTAGAGTTTTTTTAAAATATCTCATTTTATGGCTAATTATTCACCAAATGAGCATAATTTCCCATAATTCAAAATTCTAATGTTTTCTGAAATCTCTCCTTTTTGGAAATACTATCCACTAAATGACCATAATATCCAAAATAAAAACTTCTAATGTTTTACAAAATCTCTTAGTTTTTGTGGATTATTATGAAAAAAAACATATTTTGAAAATACAAATTCTGGCATTTGATTATGTCCCTCAAGTTTTTGTGGACTATTGTCAACAAAATACACATAACTTCCCAAAATTCTAGTGGTTGATAAAATCTTTCATTTTTGTTGACCATTATTCACTTAACTAGCATAATTTTCAACAAAAAATTAGCGTTTTACAAAATCTCTTATTTTATGGACTATTATCCAATAAATCAACATATTTTCTGAACTTTTTTATCGGTTTACAAAATCTCTAAGTTGTGGTGGACTATTAGCCAACAAATCCGCATAATTTCTTAAAATACATAATTGTATTATTTTACAAAATATTTTTCTTTTTTAATGAATTATCATCCATAAAATTAACATAATTTCTCAAAATAAAAAAGTCTAGGGATTAATAAAATCTTTTACTTTTGTGGACTATTTGGACAAATGAACATAATTTACCAAAATAGAAAATCTAGCATTTTAGAAAATATTTCATTTCTAGTAAAATATTATCAACCAGATAAGCATAAATTGTCAAATACAAAATTTGAGAACTTTAAAAAATCTCTCATTTTTATGGACGGTTATACACTAATTCAACAATATTTGCCAAAATGCAAAATTCAAGAGCTTTTTAAAATTCTCTCAGTTTTGTGGAGAATTATCTACTAAATAATCATAATTCTTTAGAATTTCAAAGTTCTAACGTTTTACAAAATCTTTTATTTGATGGATAATATACACTAAACGAACATAATTTCACTAAATACAAAATTCTATTATTTTACATAATCTCTCATTTTTTCAGATTATTATCCACTAAATATGTATAACTTCCCACAATACAAAGTTTTAGCTTTTACAATTTCCTTTGATTTGTGACTATTATTCACTAAATCAACATAATTTTCCAAAATTCTAGAGTTTTCAAAATTAATCAAATCAACCTAATTTTCAAAAATATAATTTTTTAACATTTTACAAAGTCTATGAGGGTTTTTGGATTATTATCCATTAAATCTTATAATATCTCAACATTTTAGCATTATACATAAAAATTTGAGAAAATATCATAAAAACCCCGAACTTTCAAATTTCGATCAATTTTAAGCACGAACTCTACGATATCTAAATTAAAATACATATTTTAGTTGACTTTCAAATTTTAATCTCAAACTTTATTTGACCGAATCAAATAAGCCTTGTATTAACTTAATTAACATATTGGTTTAACAGAATTATTTTGCCAGTTAATTAAAACAATTCATTTTGCAAAATTTAAAAGTTCCTAAAAATCTTACTAAACGCACCAAAACCATTATGATTCAACATTTTGTACAATTTTCTGATTGAGTTTCCTGGTTCAATTGCAAGAAATTGTTTATTGTGTCTATTGCTCCAGGGGATAAGAATAAACACAATAAAAAATTCCCTATTCCCTATTCCCTATTCCCTATTCCCTATTCCCTATTCCCTATTCCCTATTCCTTATTCCCTATTCCCTGCAATAGAAAAAAATAAACGATTTCCTTGATTACAAATATTCGAACATCACAAACACATAAAAAATAGACAAAATCTCTTTTCTTAAGAACACGTCTTTTCTCAAGAACACGTGTGAGATGTGAGATTTTTCAATCATCTTTACGAGATCTGTGTAACCTGTTTCAAAAATGATCTTCGCTCTTAAGCGTTTTACAAAATCTATCTCTTTATGTCTTTTTATTCACCAAATGAGCATAATTTTCTAATTTATTAGCGTTTTACAAAATCTATCATTTTTACGAACTTTTATCCACCCAATAAACATAATTTCTTCAAATTCTAACATTTTATGAAAACTCTCAATTTTTGAGACTATTATCCAAAATAAACATAATTTTCCAAAATACAAAATTAAAGCACAAAATCAGTTTTTGCGGACTAATACTTACCAAATTAACATCATTTCTTAAAATACAAAATTCTAATTTTTGAACTTTTTTTTATGGATTATTATCCATGAGCATTATTTCTGAAAATGCTAAAAATTAATATCTTCTAAAATATTTTATTTTTGTGGACTATTATCCTCCAAATGAGCATAATTTCAAAAATATTAAATTTTAATATCTTCCAAAAACTTTTATTTTTGTGGACTATTACCTACCAAATCAACATAATTTCAAAAATGTAAAAATTCTAACGTTTTACATAATCTCTTAGTTTTTTTTATTATTATCTACTAAATAAACATAATTTTCTAAAATAAAAAATTCCAACGTTTTAGATAATCTCTTTTTTGAACTATTATCCACCAAACGAGCATGATTTCTCAAAATTCTAGTGTTTTATAAAATCTCTCATTTTTATGTATTATTATCCATCAAAAGAACATAATTTCCTAAAATAAAAAATTCTAGCGTTTTATATATTTCATTTATTGGACTATTATCCACTAAATAAACATAATTACTTATAAAACAAAATTTTAACATTTTACAAAATCTCTCATTTTATGAACTATTATCAATTAAATGAGCATAATCCCCCAAATCTCAAGCGTTTTACAAAACCTCCAAGTTTTATTCATCAAATCAACATAATTTCAAAAATTAAAAAGTTCTAGCATTATACAGAAACTCTCTAGTTTTATGGACAATTATCCACCAAATCAACTTAATTAGTAAAAATACAAACTCTTTCAAGTTTCTATAGATTTGTATCCACCAAATGAATATATTTTCATAAAATTCTATTGGTTTATAATATTTTTCATGTTTATGAATTATAATCCTCTAAATAAACATGATTTTAAAAATACAAAATTTTAATGTTTTATAAAATCTATGAAATATTTTTATAAAATCTCATCCCATTAAAAGATTTTAAAATTCTAGATCTTATAATGAAACGAGGAGACGAGTTAAAGCTAGGCACGTGAGCAATCCACTAAAAATGAAGAAGAAAATAAAGATATGGGAGTAAACATAATTGATGTTCCAACATGGGACTCTCGAGTCTTCAGCTCGTGGCTTCTTTATAAGCTTACCATTATTCTATGGCTGAAAACTGATTGAATAAACTTTTTCACTTTGTTCTTTCCCCCCCCCGGAAAAATATTGACACACGACACGAGCGGCCATGGCTACGTCTCTTCTGCTTCCGATCTATCCTCTCCAATCATTAGCAAGAAGCAGCAGATGGACGGGATCAAAACCGGTTTGCTTAGCAGTGACCAGAGCCCAAATAAGCGGTGGTGAAAGAGAGGAGAAAGTAGTGATTGTTGGAGCCGGAATTGGCGGACTCGCCACCGCCGTATCTCTTCACCGGTAAGTAACTAAAAACAAAACCGGTTCTGTGAATACATTTGAAACTCAACAGCCCTGAACTGGAGATTTTGGTTGGCGGTTTAGGCTAGGAATCCAGTCGGTGGTGCTGGAGCAGGCAGAGTCTCTTCGGACCGGAGGAACATCGCTGACGCTATTCAAGAACGGGTGGCGCGTTCTCGACGCAATCTCTGTGGGACCTCAACTCCGAACGCAGTTCCTCGAAATCGAAGGGTACAGTTTCTTTCTGCACATTCTGATGCAATCTAATACATAATGTGATCAGACACTTGTCACAGTGTTAGAAGCTAAGGATCCAAAAAAGTGAGATTTTTTTTCTTGGTTTTATACCTGAGTATGTTGGTATAATCAGCTGAGCAGGATGGTGGTGAAGAAGGAAGATGGAAGAGAGCTTCGTTCTTTCAAATTCAAAGACGAAGATCAGAGGTAAATACTTCATAAATTGCCCATGAAGTTAGTTAAAGAGCAATTCGGTTTGATTCCTGTGTGTAACCAAAACATGTCTTTCTTATATTAGCCAAGAAGTTCGGGCTGTGGAGAGGCGAGTTCTCTTGGAAACACTTGCTAACCAGCTGCCCCCACAAACTATCCGGTTCTCCTCAAAGCTGAAAGCAATACAAAGCAATGCAAACGGTGACACTCTCCTGGAACTTGACGACGGAAGCAAATTGCTTGCAAAGGTATTCTTCTCCTAAGCAGTTCATGGATGCTTCACCTTTTCTTATTAGACATCAAGATGCACCAAGCTATGATCCGAGGATATGTGCTTGGCTGAGTTGATGATATATGCCTTTGACAGATTGTTATTGGTTGTGATGGTATCCGGTCAAAAGTTGCGAATTGGATGGGGTTTAGTGAACCGAAATATGTTGGTCATTGCGCTTTCCGTGGCCTCGGGTATTATCCAAATGGACAGCCATTTCAGAAAAAGGTGAACTACATATATGGTAGAGGACTTCGAGCTGGATATGTACCTGTATCTACAACTAAAGTCTACTGGTTCATCTGTTTCAACAGCCCTTCTCTTGGTAGATTTCAGCACTCATCCATACATTCCTTCAAGACAATTTCTTATATGAATTCCTAAATTGTAGCTCTTGAGATATGCAGGGCCTAAAATTACTGATCCAGCTATCCTTAAAAAACAAGCCAAAGAACTGGTTAGCACATGGCCTGAAGATCTACAAAATCTCATAGATCTAACACCTGATGAAACAATCAGCAGAACTCCTCTAGTAGACCGGTGGCTATGGCCTGGCATTGCTCCTCAAGCATCAAAAGGCCGAGTGGTTCTTGTAGGAGATGCTTGGCACCCAATGACTCCAAATCTTGGGCAAGGTGCTTGTTGTGCCTTGGAAGATTCGGTTGTTCTGGCAAACAAACTTGCAGGTGCAATCAATGGAGAAACTGAATCAGTGGAAAGGGCAATGGAATCATACGGGAGTGAGAGGTGGTCTAGAGCATTCCCGTTAACAATACGTGCAAATCTAGTTGGAGCACTTCTGCAATGGGACAATCCTCTTGTGTGTTTCGTTAGAGACAGTGTTATCATACCAAAGTTAGTAAGACTAGGACCAATGCTGGAACACACAAACTTCGAATGTGAGCCTCTGTATGATTCCAAAAGCTGAATTTCTTAGGCATTGATATTTTTGTATAGTGAGATCTAAAAGCATATGTTCCATTGGATAAGGGGCTTGAACAATGTATAAGTATGGCAATATAGATCCTATTCTACGAACAATGTCAAAGAAGTAAACATAATCAATGTTAAAGAATAATACAATGCAAATATGTCTTCCACCTTTCCAAAGCTAACTCACATGGCAACCGTCACCATTTGATCATAGCTGCTATGAACAAATCAAACACAGATTCAGCGATCACCAAATCAAAGCTTTTAGGGAAAAAACACGAGAGAATTTCTTGGAGGAATTGAAACGAATGGTTTACCTGGATCCGTAAACAACCAGAGTATTAGGGCGCAGAGGATGAGAATGAGAGGAATGAAATGGATAACGTTTTCCGCGAATCTGAGACGCGATTTGTCCTTCTTTCCGGGATGAGAGTTTGGGTCGTACCTTGGCAAAAGAAGCTGGACATCCTCCGAATCTGAAGAACTCTTATTTCTCGACGGAGACGGTGATGAAGACGGAGTATTCGCTGATAATTGGTCGGAAACAATGGAAGCGCTCGCCGATCGACGCATCTCTTCTAATTTTACGCGCTTCTTCTTCTGTTCACAAAAAAGTAAGTAAGAAACTTTTATATATTAATCGAACTGACCGTTTTACCCTTTGAAAGTCAATCTCACGCGATCTTCCCGGCAAAAACCAATATTTACCCAAAATTTTATACTTTTTTATAAGTTTATATTATTCTGTCTAACAACTTCACTTATATTGTTGTATTTATATGCAACCAGATTGATTCATATCCTTTACTAGTTCAGTTCCAGAGTTTGAAATTATTATTCACTCTTCTTACAATTAGTTGGAGACAAATTTCACCCAAAAATTCTACATTTTATATCATTTAGTGTAACTTCACTTGCATTGTTATTACTTCAATCAGTTTTACCCTTATAATTTACTAACTCCAATTCCAAAAAAAAAAAATGATGTTTTCCACAAATTCTACATGATTCTATAAAATTTATAGTAGTATTAAGAATTTAAATTCAAATTTATTTTAGGATCGACTCATAGATTTTCACTAAAACGTATTTAATGGATCATCTTGGGCCGAGTTAACTTAAAATTATGAAGTTTAATAGTAATTAAAAGTCCAATATCTTTTTATATTTAGGGTTTTAATTATTTTTTCTATAAATACATATATTTTCATAAACACGCCGCACCAGTATCAAAATGTTCCAGAAAACTTCTTAAATACTAGATTGACATCATATTCCGCTACAAAATCAGCAAGTAAATCTCTAAACTTCAAATTTTAGATTTGTTTGAATATGTAAGTATTTGTATGGATTAAATTTGCATAATAAGATTCAGTAAATGGTTTGTTGGATTATGTGCTTTATGTTTATTGTGTATCTTATATGAATGGTTTTGCCATAGACAATCTTTGGCCGAGGTGTGTGTGTGTGTGTTCATATGTGGTGGCTTGAAGTCAAAGAGACATAGAAATTGTTTAAAGATTTAGTTATGAGCTTTTTGTTTACACTGTCGATTTTTTTTTTTTTTCTCTTCATTGAAGTATTTTTCGGTGTTTTTTAACTATCTGTAGTGAGAGTATTTGTTCTACCGTTTATTGGGTTCTACGATCTCACACGTGGATTTGTAATTACCCCTCGTTGGATTTCTTCTTATCCACTTAATCATTTTACGACAAATTTATTACGGACAGTACGGAACTTTTTGTTTTGGTTTTCAATTAATATTTCTACAAGTTTGTGCGATATAAGAGTAGACAATCCCTTATCCGTTGGAATTTGAGGAAGATTTATTTGGGTTTTAAATTTTGGGGTGAAATTTATAGAATTTATTTAATTATTTTTGTAGTTCAAGTTCTGTTTGAATTCAATTGGATTTGATATTCGAAAAATATATAAAATTAATATTAAAAGTTTAAAAATATATTAAACATCAAAATAATATTGATTTTTTTCATAAATAAACATAATATTGAGAATAAGACATTTAAAATATATAAAAATTTAATATCAAATATTAAAGATATTTAAAATACTAATAAATATTAAATATTTAGGTTTAACTTCATATCTTTTAGATTTCATTTTTCTGTTTGGTTTAGATTTAATTTCAGTTCTTTGAATAAAAAAATTTAGGATGCATTCTGAATTTTCCCTAATCTAGTCCAAATTTAGTTCTACTTCTTTAGAAAAAAATATTTAGGATATATTCAGGAGTTTACCTGAATACACTTAATTGTCTAAATTCAGTTTATTACTATGTACTTCTTCTCTATTGAAACATAACTAATCATATAATTAATAGGAATAAGGATGCGTACAATTTATATTAGCATGATTATTGTGCTACTAACTAACTCAAAACCAATTTGCAATAAATGGTTTGACCCATATTATTTATATAGTGTTTAAAGGTTCTTTATATTTCTGATGTGAGATATTTTTACATGCCCCGTCGAGACAATAACCCATCTAGTCATTAGTCTCAATAATATCTCATTTTAGGATAAGTTTCGGGTTCGATCGATTCAATTTCGATTCGTTGGGGCAATGTGTGGTCAAACTCTGATACTTTGTTAAGATCTATAGACTTCAACTCAAAATTAATTGACAATGAGTAAATATGACTTAAGTGATAGTTGTTTGTTGTCTTTCTTGTTATCTGGGAGTTTGACTCCTCTAATTTTAAACGATTAGTCAAGAGTTGTGAGTGGAATGTTCTTAGATTTCTGGTTACTCGTTTGGTTTGGTTAGTTGAGATTTCGTACAATTCAATGCTTATAAAAGCTCGTGGCAGCTTGTGTATAGTTAATCAAGAAGGTAGTGGTGACTAGGAAGATTGTTAGTGGCCTTTGATCCTTACCCGAAAATGAAGTGGATGTTTCTGATTATAAATAAAATTTGATAAAATATGCTAAAACCTGTTTTTCTCTACCAAATTCTTCAAACTCGCTTCAAAAATAACGTATGCATGCTTATTATCTTCCTTCTAACATTTTTTTAATACTTAGCTCATAATTAACCACTTTATTCAAGTGTGCTAACAATTGTTCTTCACTCGCTGAGTATAATTATTATTTGATTACCTTTTACAGATTACAAAATAGTTGTAGCCACATGTGTTGTTATTAATTTGTTCTTTAATTTGTTTATGTAGCTATCTTTCCTTCGAAGGTGTTTGAGCTACAAAATGCCACCGAAGAAGAAAAACAAGTACGAAATTCTTTGATGTCAATTTATCATTTTTATGCTTTCAGAAGTTATTCTATTTTGAGAAATCCTATTAAAAAAACTCATATTTATTATTATTATTATTTGAATCACCACCATTATGATGATATAAGTTGTGAACCCTTCCAAATTTTTTAGCAACATCTTCTTAGAGCAAACGATAATTTATGCAGCGGAAGACGTCGTAAGCAAAGACTAAGAAATGATTTAAACAACGTGAAACCACTTAATGTAAGTTCTGTGGAGATGGAAGTAGGCGAATCATCTCTTGTGAATAATGATGATAATGTCACGTCTCCAGCTAAAGCTCACTCCTCTGAAAAGACTACTAATCAACAAGAAATAGCTCTGTCTTCTGAACCTAATGTGCCTGTTCTTAGTAGTAGAAAACAATTACATGCAGAGAAGAAAGAGGCTACAAGGTTTATGTTTTTGCGATATCTTTGTTTTTAGTTTTACATGAGCTTCTTGATGTCCTTATTACTGATTAGTTATATTTTACAGAATCGATGGTCTTAAGAATCAACAGTTCTATCACTCTGGAACATTTCAGGTGGTTTTAGTTTCCTGAACTCATTTCTTGATTTAAGTAAAAATGTTGTATCTGTTCTGTTTCACTAACTTAAAAGCTGCATATCGAAAAGCCAATGTCTTCTGAAGAAGTATTGGCAGGTAAAGATAGCGAAGATGAAGCTGATGAAGAAACCGCAGATCTTGAAGAACGCGCGGTATTTCATTTCTATCTTTCTGGTTTTCATTGAATTGTAATGAAATATCATAAACCGGAAGGCTTTACAAAATTCGACAGAGATTTGATCAAATTAAGGATGTGAGCGAAGAGGAAAAACAATATATGTCTCTTTGGAACATATTCGTAAGAAAGCAAAGGTACCTTCTAGCTTCCTCTCCATGAATTAGGACAATATGATAACGAGTGATCCATTACAAAAACCCAAAAGTTAAATGAAGTTGCAAGGTTCCATATTTTAGAATCGCCTTTGATAAAATGTGTTTGTTGTGTTGTTTACTTTATGGCAGGGTGGTTGCGGATGAAGATATGCCTAGGGCATGTGAAGAGTTTACAAAACTACACAAGAAAGAGTTGATGAGTTCTTCAACTTTCGTTTGGTAATAATCTTCCATATTACTACTCTGCTAGTCATCAATAGATTGCAAAAACGTGAGGGAGCAAGATCTTGTTTTTGTTTATGACTTTTGGTTTGTTTGGTGAGCAGGTGGTGGAGAGCATTTATGTTTAATTTGTGGAATTACGCTCTTATCTGTCCCAAGACTATAGACAACTGCAATGCCTTCCTCCGGGAATCAGAAGCAGAAGCAGTACCGTCCACCACTCAAGCTGCTGTTATTGGCAACGAACAACAAAATATGGAAGTTGATGAAGAACAATAGTAATCATGAAGATTTTATTTAAAAAGTCCATTTTTCTATATTTTCTGATCGTACTTTAATCAAGACTCAGATAGCTTTCTGATTTTATTTAATTTCCTTAAGACTACTATGTCGTAAAATCTTTTAATGTAACCTTGTTAATCTCAAAGTCACAACTACTAGAAAGGCTTGGTTTGAAGGAGGTTAATTCTGTTACGCTTTATATTGTCAGTTTCCCACCATTAAAGAATAGGTTGTTACATAAGAAATCGGAAGTGTACAGAAATATAGAGGAATATGTAGGAGTGCAAATAACAGATAGAATTATGCAAATAAACGAGTTAATACAAATAGTAAAATTGAGTTAATGAAAGCCTAATAAGGATTGAGACCAGATAAAAAAACTTTTTTCTTAACTCAAATTACTCGTCTGTATTTGATATAGTTTGATGCGAATAATAAGTCTAGGATACAACAATAAGATCTATCCACAAAGAACTCTTGATAGACCTGATGAATCAGATAGACTACGTACACACTCGAATAGACTTATGTGAGAGATTGTTGAATCATAAGTTTTCAGAGAGAGAAACATATCAGAGTATTATTAGATTAAAGATGTTCTGGAAAAATAGAGGCTTGGTCTCTGAAATAGAGAGGAGACTCGTACGTGAAGACTTCGCTTTTAAGAAAATCATGGAGCCATTAAAGACATATCCACTGGTGAATTTTGAGTTCTTAGAATCTGATATGTAGTTAACATCACTGTATCCTTCTAAAACTGGTGGTTCTTTACCGTAGTGCACAAAATCTTTGGTATATCGCACCTAGTTTAGTACTCTCTTTATCACGTTCCAGTGTTTATGACTCGGGTGACTGGTATAACGACTTAGTACATTTAGTGTGTGTGTTAGATCTGGTCTAGTATAATTGGTCAAGTACATTAGAATACCAATTACACATGCATATTAATTTTGTGATACCACATCACCCGAGTATTTCGTCAGGTGGATTTGGGGATCCAATGGAGTTTTTATTGTACTATTAGAATAGTTTTTAAATCTTTCTAATATTTTTCCAGCGTAATGCGATTGGGATAAGATAATTCGATCTGAATTTCTTGTGATTTTAATACCGAGAATAATATCTGCTATTCTCATATCTTTCATGTCAAATTTTCCTTTGAGCATGTTTTTTGTATGATTGATTATGTCTTTATTACTTCCAATAATGAGCATATCATCGACATACAAGCATACCAAAACATACCCCTTGTTGGTATTTTTGTAATATATGCATTTGTCACATTCATTAATTTTGAAACCATCTGACATCATATTGGTGTCAAAATTTTCATGTCATTGTTTAGGAGCTTGTTTAAGTCCATATAATGACTTAATGAGTCGACAAACTTTGTCTTCCTGTCCTAGAATGACGTAACCCTCAGGTTGTTTCATGCAAATCTCCTCTTCTAATTCACCATTTAGAAAA
Organism: Biscutella auriculata; assembly: GCA_900406285.1. NCBI lineage: Eukaryota > Viridiplantae > Streptophyta > Magnoliopsida > Brassicales > Brassicaceae > Biscutella > Biscutella auriculata. The sequence continues at coordinate 15,011 of OVAO01000221.1, forward strand.
GCAGTTTTTACGTCCATTTGATGGATTTCTATGCCTCTAATAGTTGCGATACTTATCATCAACCTTATTGACGTGATTCTCGACACCGAAGAATATGTGTCAAAATAGTCCAAGCCTTCTTTTTGTCGGAATCCTTGGACTACGAGCCTAGCCTTGTATTTATCAATAACTCCGTCAGACTTTAGTTTTTGTTTGAAGATCCATCTACACCCTAATGCTTTGCAACCATGTGGTAAATTTGTGATATACCATGTATGATTTTGCATAATGGAATCAATTTCAGTTTTGATGGCTTCATTCCAGTATGGAGCGTCAGGTGCATACATCGCTTCTGCCAATGTTCGTGGATTTTTCTCTACTAAAAATGCCATTAAGAACTCATCGCCAAAATATTTTTTACATTCGAGCACTTTTGTTCCTTCTAGGTTCATCTTCTGGTTCGTTATCTGAAATATCATTTACTAGAATTTAGACATTTGTCTCAATTTCTGAGTTACTGTCGTCTCTTTCTTCTCGAGTTCGTTTTGGCTTTATTTTTCTTTGCACGAAAGATGTTCTCGAAGAAAGACGCATTCCTTGATTCAATTACTGTATTCACTTGAATGTCAGATATGTCAGATTTATGCACCAAAAATCGATACACACTACTATTATGTGGATATCCGTTGAAAATACAATCCACAGTTTTAGGCCCAATAGTTACATTTTTAGGAGGTGGCACTGCCACTTTTGCCAGGCACCCCTACACTTTGAGGTATTTGTACGACGGTACATTATCTTTCCATAATTCATAAGGTGTTTTACCTGCTACTTTGTGTGGATTTTTTTCAGGATGTAGTTGGTAGTAAGCAACGCTTTCCCCCACATGTTCTGGGGTAACCCAGATTCCTGTAACGTTGCATTCATCATCTCTTTTAGAGTTTGGTTTTTTCGTTCTGCAACTCCGTTAGATTCTAGTGAATAAGGAGCAGTAGTCTGGTGTATTATTTCATGTTCTTTACAGAATTCATTGAATGGACCATTATACTTGCCTTCTCTATCGCTTCTAACAATCTTGATAGTTGTTTTAAGCGGATTTTCAACCTCTAGTTTAAATCCCTTGAATTTTTCTAAGGTTTCATCTTTGCTATGTATTAAGTATACATAAACATTATTTTGTGCAGTCATATGTAGGTCACAAAATACTTTTTTCCACCTCTAGATTGTATGTATTTTAAATCACATAAATCGGTGTGGATTAAACCTAGCGGTTCTTTAGTTCTTTCGACTTGAGGTGATGGTGTTTTTGTGAGTTTGGTTTGTACGCATACTTCACATTTATCTTTGCTTATTTTACATTTTGGGATTAGGTTTAAATTCATTAATATATGTATTGGTTTGTAGTTAACATGGCTTAATCGTTTGTGCCATGTATCAAAAGACTCAACCAAGTAAGCAATAGACGTATTCTTATTGATAAAAACTTTAGGAACTATGATATTGTTAGGAGGACTTTGGACTGCCTCAACACATAGTTTGACAAGTCCGTCCTTACAACCATTCTTCTTTATCACTAGTTTATCTGCCTCAAGGTTAGTGGCAAAACCATGTTTGCTGAGCAGAGTTCTAAAAACTAGGTTCTTCCTCATGTCGGGTACGTGTTTCACATTCTGTAGCTTGAGCTCCCTTCCAGAAGTCATCTTCAAGGCAATGATACCGCGACCTTCAATCTTCGATACTGTTGTGTTCCCCATAAACGGCTGCTCCTTAGACTTGTTTTTCTGATAGGTACAGAACTTTTCCTTATTAGTGCAAATATGGGTGATAGCTCTAGTGTCGTACCGCAACTCCATTTAGGTATCCTCAACCCTGTTGGATTCAGTAACCACTGCACACATATCTTCTTCAGTAAGATTTGCCTGAGATTTCTCATTCTTCTTTATCACTAGTTTATCTGCCTCAAGGTTAGTGGCAAAACCATGTTTGCTGAGCAGAGTTCTAAAAACTAGGTTCTTCCTCATGTCGGGTACGTGTTTCACATTCTGTAGCTTGAGCTCCCTTCCAGAAGTCATCTTCAAGACAATGGTACCGCGACCTTCAATCTTCTAGACTGTTGTGTTCCCCATAAACGGCTGCTCCTTAGGCTTGTTTTTCTGATAGGTACAAAACTTTTCCTTATTAGTGCAAATATGGGTGATAGCTCTAGTGTCGTACCGCAACTCCATTTAGGTATCCTCAACCCTGTTGGATTCAGTAACCACTGCACACATATCTTTTTCAGTAAGATTTGCCTGAGATTTCTCATTCTTGATCCTTTTTCGACATTCTTCGAATTTGTGCCCCATTATGTTGTAATATTTGCACCTTTCTTGGAACTTTTCACCCTTTTGTTAAAACTCTTTTTCTTGAAGGATGGCCCAACAACTCTCAAAGGTGTAGATATTTTAGGAGGGGGGGGGTTTACCATGTGGGTATCCTCCAGCATGGGCGTAGGCATTAACAGGGGATATGCCTTAACTTTTCCTTTTCTCTTACCCTTTGTCTCAGCCACATTGACGCTATGCTCCTACGCTATGAACCTGTTAGTGTTTCGGTTTCAAGCTTCCCTCTGAAGTTTTAAAATGAGGTATTCTAGACTCATCTTCTTCTGCTTGGAGGAAGCTTCTCCATGAAGCAGTTTACAGTGAATGCTTCGCAAACCTTCATTCCCTCTGGGAATGAACTACGCGTTGTTTTCAATTATGGGACTGAACAACGTGCTGTTTTGAAGTTGGGACTAAACAACACACTATTTTTCAACTTTGGGTCTAAACGGCACGCAATTTGCTATTTTAGAATTGTGATTTCAAATCGCGTTTGTAAACCGCGACTACGATTAATTCACGTTATAAAATCGCGTTTGCGATACATAATCGTGTTTACCCAAAATAACGATATAAAATTGCGTATATGAAAACGTTTTGCGAGAAAAAAAATCTGAAAACATTTTTGAAGACACAATAAATAGTGATCGATTAAAGCATAAAATAAGAATTTGAGTTAAGATTGTAGGAGTGCAAAAATCGGATAGAATTATGCAAATAAACGAGTAAATACAACAGTAAATTTGAGTTAATGGTAGTCGAATAAGGATTGAGGCAAGATAAATTTTTTTTACCTTAACTCAAATTACTCCCCCGTGGTATGGTTTGATGCGAATAGTGTGCTCATGATACAACAATAAGATCTACTCATGAAGAATTCGTGATAGACCTGACAAAACCAAAATCTATAGCAAATATGTTCCTAATGCAAATTCGAGACAAAATCCTCCTTATTCTACTTCTACCTGAGACAGAAACAGAGATTCACGTTTTTCAAGAAAAACCGAGATTTCACGTTTTCCGGATAAAACCCAGGATTCACAGTTTTTGGGAGAAATCGAGATTACACATTTTTGGGAAAAAACGAGATTCCGCATTTTTCAGGAAAAAATCGAGATTCTACGTTTTTCGACGTTATTCGACGTTATTCGGGAAAACCGTGATTCCACGTTATTCAGGAAAAATCAAGATTTCGCGTCTTCAAAAAAACACAGAGATTTCACATTTTCGGGAAAACTTAAGATTCAGCGTTTTTCAGGAAAACCCCAGGACTCCACGTGTTTTTGGAAAAACCCCAGGATTCCGCGCTTTTCGGAAAAAGCTCGGGATTCAGGGTTTTTTTGAGAAAAAAAACCGAGATTTTGCATTTTTTTGGGAATAACTCGAGTTTCGATGTTTTTCAGGAAAACCTCGGGATTTGGCATTTTTCGGGAAAAACACGAGATTCCGCGTTTTCCAGAAATACTAGCCGCGTTGTTCAAATAAACAACAAAGATTCTGAATTTTTCGCAAAAAACGAGATTCTACGTTTTTCACGAAAAATGAGATTTTGCGTGAAAAATCGAGATTCCGTTTTTTCACGAAAATTTTAAATTCCGCATTGTTTAGGAAAAACTTAGATTCTGCATTTTTCGGGTTCCGGGAAAAACCGTGATTTAGTGTTTTCTGGAAAAACAAAGATTCTGCTTTTTTCGAGAAAATTGAGATTTCCGATTTTGGAAAACCCGATATTTCACGTTGTTCAAGAAAACTAAGATTCCTCGTTTTTCAAGATAAATCCTTGATTCCGCATTTTCAAAAAGACCGAGATTCCGAATTTTTTTTTTTTTAAACGGGATTCTGCATTTTCTTAAAAAAAAATCAGAGTTCCACGTTTTTCCTCTTTAGAACAGGATTCTGCGTATTCTCCAAAAAAACGAGATTTTGCGTTTTTCCCGAAATATCGGGATTCTATGTTTTCCCGAAAATCTGGTATTTCGTAGTTTTTTCCAAAAAAACTCGGACTTTGGGGTTTCCCAAAAAAATGAGATTCCACGTTGTTCTCGAAAAACGGAATTCCGTGTTTTTTTCACGAAAATCCAATTTAATTTTAACCAAACATTTTTTTATAATTGGATGCCCATTGTCTATATGGTCTTGACCATATTTTTCTATATCAAGTTATGTCCATAGCCGTTTTTGTCGATCGATAAAAATGATCTGGGCACGAACTATCCAAATTAATTTAGACATAAACAATCTCTGGACAACCCGCTCATCTGACAATCCTACTTGTAATTTACTAAATTCAGTTCCAGACAAAGTTTGAAATTAGTATTCACTCTTCTTACAATTATACTTGGAGGGGAAATTCATCAAAAAAAAATTCTACATTTTACATCATTAAGTATCACTTCACTTACATGAAAAAAAAAGAATTTACCAGCTCCAGTTCCAATTTCTTTTAAAAAAAATTCCACAAAATTACATTTTTTTTTTCATCTAAATCCATTAACAAATCAAAGTTGGTCGGTTGAGGTAATCCTAAGATCTACCCCAACCAAAATGTTATGATTTACATGGGTAAAAAGGGATTTTCGTGCTTGTGCTCCTTTGGCGAGAGTATCGGCACATACATTTTGGTCTCGAGGAATCCAAATAAGACGAAAATCAATAAAAGCTTCCTTCAAATGAGAGAAGAATTTTAGTTCAATTTTGAAAGATGGCCACAAAATTACATTTAAGTCAAAACAAATTTATAATAATATAAAAAGTTTCAAACCAAATTTTTACGGTTTGAGTTCAGAGCCGACTCATAGATTTTCATTAAAACGCATATATTTGATTATATTGGGCCAAATTGACATATAAATCATAAAATTTAATAGAATTAAGGTCCAATATCTTTTTGCATTTAGGGTTTTACTTATTTTTCTATAAATATATTAGATATGTTTTTCAGAAACACGCCGCCTCTACTCTAAAATGTTGTGAAAATCTGTAAAATACTGTTCGAGATCTATTTGTTCGGATTCCGCTACAAAATCAAAATCAGAAAGTAAATCTTTAATCTCTAAATTCTAGATTTGTTTCTGATATGTAGGTATTTGTATGGATTTAAAGTTGCATGATTAGGTTGAGTAAATGGTTTGTGGTTATTATATCCTTTATGTTAATTGTGTATATCTCATATGAATGGTTTTTGCTGATTGATTGGGTTATCTTTCTTGAAGCCATAGAGACATATGAATTTGTTAAAAGATTTAGTTATAAGCTTTGTGTTTACCCATGGATCTGATTGATATTCTCTTCATTGAACTATGAGTATTTGTTCTACCCACGATATCACACGTGGATTTGTAATTACCACTCGTTGGATTTCTTCTTATCTAAATATTGAGATCATTTTACTACAATTTTTTATTTTTAAAGACAAACAATGTACGGACAGGACAGTACGCAGCCTATTATTTCCACTATCCGACTTTACACAATTTTTTGTTTTAGTTTTATATTTTTTTGTACAATTTATTTTGTCGGATATTGTCGGATAACATCTCTCAATATGTTCATTTTAAAGAGTAATTTTCTGCAACAATAAATACTATAAACACGATAGATTTTTTACACTTCTCTAGATCTGGTTTACTATGTACTTCTATACTGAAACACAACTAATCTTATATTACTTCTTCTTCGGTTTCAAAATAAATGATATTTAAATATATTTTTTATTTCAAATAAAATGATATTTTAAATTTTAATTTTCAGGTAAATTTATTAAATTTTATTCTTTTAATTATTTATATTTAACAGATTTATTTTTATTGGTTAAATTATTGTTAGATAATTAATATAATGATATTTTGTGTTAAAAATATAAAATTTAATGGTTTATTAACATGTGCCCAATCTTGTTGTAATAAAAGATTATGTTATAAACATATTATTTAACAAGTGCTACTAGCTCAACTGATACTTGTTTATTGCATTTTAAACGATTATTATAGAGTTTTGGCTAGTGAATGGAATGTTTTAGATTTCAGGTTGTTCGTTTAGTTTGGTTACTTGAGATTACATATGATCCAATGCTTATATAAGCTCGTGGCAACTTGTAGTTTAATCAAGAAGATGGTGATGACTAGGAGGACTCTTCGTGGCCTTAGATCTTTACCAGAGAATGAAGTGGGAATGGAAGTTTCTGATGATGAGCAAAATTTGGTGAAATATGCTAAACCTGTTTTCTTCTACGAAATTCTTCAAGCTCGCTTCAAACACAGGGTATGCATTCTCTCTTTCTTCTTTCTTTTATTGTCTTGTCTGCCTTTTTAACATTTTTTTGGATACATAACTCAGAAGTCAGAATCACTTTATTCAAGTAAAACTGATCTTGATGAGACTTAAAACTATAAGCAATCAGAGAAAACAATTGGCTCTTTAAACACCTACAAAAATTTTACTTAGGAAAACATAACTATTTTGAATATGAGAGTTCTAATAAAACCTCCATAATATTATTTCAAAATCATTTTTAAGATTTGATGAATATGTTATTCGCCGACAAAATCGGACAAACCATAGAAATCTACATTGACGATATGCTCGTCAAGTCACTAGCTGCGGAATACTACATAACATATCTGCAGCAAGCCTTCGCTACCCTACGAAAATACAACATGAAGTTAAACCCAACCAAGTGCGCGTTTAGCGTTAGTTATGGAAAGTTCATGGGGTATATTGTCACACATCGCGGCATTGAAGCTAATCCGGACCAAATCAGAGTGATCTAGGTGATTCCTTCGCCAAGGAACGTAAAGGAGGTCCAAATATTAGCTGGGAGGATGGCTGCCCTGAGTAGGTTCATCTCACGACTTTCCGATAGGACACATACATTCTTCACCGCACTTCGAAAACCCAAGGACTTTATATGGGACGACAGATGCGAAGAAGCCCTACAAGACCTAAAGAGATATCGATTTAATCTTGCCCCGCGTTATCCGTAGTTCCTAACGAACCTGATTATTTTTTCCCCAATAATTGGCGCTAGAGAGAAGGGCATAAGGAAATCAATAAACTACGTGAGACATGATAAGCGGGAACGAGAACAACTCTGATGTTGTACCTGTTAGAGGAGAGACCGCTGCTGTCTACCTCGCCAGATTAGAGGCGCTTGCCAATCAGGCGAAAGAGAACGAGAAAAGGTTGGCGCGACTCGAGGCAGAGAACGCTTCTCTCTGAGCATAAAACGCATCCCTGACCAGCAACCGCAGGGGCAACAACATAGACGCAAGTGCCAGGTTTCGAGCACCCGTCAATCCTATGCAGGCACTGGACGAGACTCCAATCCATCCAGCGAATAGATCAATCATGCATCAAAGACCAACACCGGGAGCTAACATGGGAGGAACTGACAATGGAGAAACCCTGGAAAGTGCAACAATTCAAGTGACGCTATCCAAGCGACTGGAGGAGATAGAGACTCTAATCAGGCGTATCCCCGGTGTAGCCCGGCCAATTTCCAAGAGCGCACCCGATTGTTATGCAGACACCCCGTTCACGGACGAAATAGCGTTAACTGAGATGCCCAAGAAGTTTACTCTTCCCTCAATGAAGATGTACGACGGCACAACGGATCCTGACGACCATATTGCGCAGTATAAACAACGGATGTTCACCACGGCAGTTCCACGGGACTATCTGGAAGCAAGTATGTGTAAAGGATTCGGTTCCAGCGTAACCAGACCCGCCCTACAATGGTTCACCAATCTTCCAAACGCGTCAATAGACTCGTTTGCTATCTTGACCGACCGCTTCTTGGAGCAGTTTGCGAGTAGCAGGAATCTGGAAAAGGTGGCAGATGACCTCTACGAGGTAGTGCAAGGGAAAGGGGAATCCCTAAGCAGCTACGAGGGATGCTTCAACAAAGAGAAGGTTTTCATACCCAACTGTAGCATATCCACCTCAATATCGGGGTTTAAGAGGGGTCTGCTCACGGATGGGAACCTGTATAAGGAACTCACCAAGTACCAGTGCAGAACTATGGAAGACGTCCTATCTCCAGCATGGGCACAAATAAAATGGGAAGAGGATCCAACCTATCTCCATCGATGATCATCGCATTCCGGATCCAACTCTAGGGTGATGAGGCACGAAAGGGAATCAAGGGATGATAAACCTTATCATAAACCTCGCGGCGAAAGCAAGGGAGGACGAAACAACTCTAGCAGCGGTCATCGACCAATAAGTAAGATCGAAAGTGATAAGCGCGCTGTTTTAACTTGGCCGGACATCAGCAACCTTGCAATTTCCCATTCCGAGTTGGTTGGTGTGCTAAATAAAATGGGAGGTATCGTGAGGTGGCCCCAGAAGATGAAGCCGCCAAGCGATAAATGTGATGCCTCTAAGTGATGCGACTTCCATAGTGACCACGACCATAGAACAGAAGATTGCATCACTCTGAGATGGAGGTGAACGAGTTACTCAAGAAAGGACACCTAAGGGAGTATATATCAGATAGAGCCTAAAGCCGCTTAAGGGAGAAAAACAATCAAGGAGAGGATATGGAGGATAGGCGCGCCACATCCCCAAAATATGATCGAGTCATCAACGTTATCTCGGGAGGTTCAGAGGTTAGTGAGATAACACACTCGGTCGCCAAGAAAAGTATTAGAAACGCAAGGAACTGTTTTACTCTCGTGGACGCCAAGCACATACCCGTGGGGGCGTACGCCATAACTTTCACGGCAGACGGCGGTGAGATGAAGCGGGAGTATCATCACGATGCACTAGTGATCTCGCTCAGTATTGCCAACTGCTTGGTGAGAAGACTCATATACTTCCTCAGGTCTAATGCATATTGTTTCGCGTGGTCTCATTCCCCGGTATTGATCCGGAGATCATCTTACACCAATTGCAAGTAGATCCCTCCCATCAACCCGTCAAACAGAAGCGTCGAAAGTTCGCACCAGAAAGGGATATGATCATCAACAAGGAAGTACAAAACATGTTGGAAGCCGGGTTCATCCGCAAAGTGGAATATCCGGACAGGTTGGCCAACGTGGTAGTAGTTAAGAAAAATAACGGAAAGTGGAGGGTGTGTATTGATTTCACAGACTTCAACAAGGCGTGTCCGAAAGATCCTTTTCCATTACCTCACATCGACAAGTTGGTGGATGCCATAGCTGGACACCAGCTGATGAGTTTTATGGATGCATTCAGCAGATATAACCAGATCTTGATGCATCCAAATGACCAGGAAAAGACATCTTTCATGACCTCGCAAGGGATTTATTGTTACAAGGTGATGCCTTTTGGGCTAAAGAATGCAGGATCTACCTACCAAAGATTGATGAATATGATGTTCGCCGACCAAATTGGACAAACCATGGAAGTATACATTGACGATATGCTTGTCAAGTTGCTAGCTGCGGAAGACCACAAAACACATCTGCAGCAAGCCTTCGCTACCCTACGGAAGTACAACATGAAGTTAAATCCAACCAAGTGCGCGTTTGGTGTTAGTTCTGGCAAGTTCATGGGGTATATTGTCACACATCGCGGCGTTGAAGCTAATCTAGACCAGATCAGAGCGATCCAGGTGATTCCTTCGCCAAGGAACGTAAAGGAGGTCCAAAAATTAGTTGGGAGGATGGTTGCCTTGAGTAGGTTCATCTCACGACTTTACGTTAGGACACATACATTATTCGTCGCGCTTCGAACACCCAATGACTTTATATGGGATGACAGATGCGAGGAAGTCCTACAAGACCTAAAGAGATATCGATTTAATCTTGCCCCGCGTTATCCGTAGTTCCTAACGAACCTGATTATTTTTCCCCCAACAATAACGTTAAAATCATTACAATATTACATGATATGTTATTGAAAAAAATATTTTAAAGAAGAAATAATAATATTTATTAAGAATAAAACTAAAAGTATATCTAATTTCCCTTAAGGGTAAAACTGAAATTACATGTATAAAATTTAATTGAGAATAGAAGATTTTATCAAAAAAAAATATATATA
>OVAO01000222.1:0-22109 GCA_900406285.1 Biscutella auriculata
TCTTATGTTATCTAGGGCGATTAAGTATAAAGGGGCTTTTGATAGGATGGAAGCAGACGATAAGGTTTATAATGAGTACTTCCTAGAGTTAGAAAATGGTAAAAAGAGGTCTGGTCCACCTCAAAGTGGTGATTGGAATGCGATTGAAAGGTTGGTGCGTTTCCTTGTAATGTTTTACAACAGTACCTTGACTGTTTCTGAGTCAGACAATGTGAATTCTTACAAGTGTTACGGGGTGATAGTTACAATTGAGAGCAATCTCAATGAAATGGTTAATGGGTTAGATTCGGATCTTAGGGTAAAAGCTAGTGAGATGTTGGATAAATTCCAAAAGTACTGGGATGGTTTTAAGAAGTTGAATAAGTTGTTGATTGTTGCTGCTATATTTGATCCTAGGAAGAAAATGGGATATTGTAAGCTGTGCTTTGAGACTCTGTATGGGAAGGATAGTCTAGAGTCCAAGGAAATGTATCAGTCTGTTTTTTTCCTTGTTACAAGTCTATATGCAGAGTATAGTACTAGGTTTCAACCTGCGCCAACCAACGTAGGAAAAAGTCAGTCTCAGGATTCACAGTTTGGCAGTCAACAGAAAAAGGTAGACATAATGGATTTTGTCTTAGAGGGCTTTAGGTATAATAACATAGATTCTGTCTACAAGGAAATGGTAGATGAAACTGGGGGTGCGAATGTTAGGGATGAGTTAAAGATATATCTGAAAGAGTCTGTGGAAAATCCTAATCTTTTGCCGGGCATCGAGTATAACGTTCTTGGTTGGTGGAAAGTTAACAGCTATAAGTATCCGATTTTATCTGAGATTGCAAGGGACATTTTTGCTATGCAAGTCTCATATGTGGCTTCAGAGAGTGCATTTAGCACCAGTGGGCGAGTTTTGGAGCCATATAGGAGTTGTCTAACTCACTATATGATAAAGGCCTTATTATGCACTGAGCAATGGATGAAAGCCGATATTCGGATAACTGAAGCTTCAGTTCTAACCAACGAGCACCTGCTAGCTGATGTGGAACTTCTGGACAGCTTGGAAAAAAGTAAGTCTGGTTCAAGTATGTTAAATTTCTTACTGTTGTACTTGTAATATTTGCATAATGATCATTCGTGTTGTTGTGTAGTGTTTAGGTACCCGGGTGTTGCCAACTAAGGAACTCGAAATCTGTTTGGTGTCCGGGAACTAAAATTGGTTAGTCTTCAAAGTTCAAACTCTTGTCTTGTTTAGGTAATAATATGTCCAATATTTTGTACTGACTTGTTGTCTTCATACTAATTTTTTAGGTTCTTGCTAGTTTTTGGAGTCTTAGACAACTAGAGAATTTTGTTGACAAATTTGATGGAGTGGATTGGAGGGATTTTGTTTCTTTTATTTGCCATGTATCTGTTATTTGCTAGACTTTGGATTTGGAACTTCTGTTTCTGTTATTTGCTATGTTAGGATTCATATTTTGAACTTATGTCTCGGTTAATGACAATGTTTGGGTTCATTTTAATACAATTGAAGTTTCAGTTTCTTATACTGTTTTCAAAACTGAGTTTTGTTTAGAAGTCATATTCTTTATAGTTTATACTTTATACAGGTTTTGATTCATATTCACTTTGTAATTGTCGGGTTTGTTACAGGTTTTTCGGTTTTCGGGTCAGTAAACCCGAAATTATCGGGTCCCAATTAAATCCGCCATATTTCTGGGTCTAGATTAGAAGGCACAAACCCGCCCAAACCCGATTAAATATAACTGAACCCGACCCGAAATTATAAGTAAACCCGATTGGGTCAATTAGTCTTGGTAAAAATACTGCGAACTCGATCGGGTTTGACCCAAACCTGGTTCGGGTACCCGAATGCCCATACCTAGTTTTCACATTTGACGAAACTGCAATTTCGTGGCGTTTGCAAAAGCAAACTTTGGTCGCTACTTCGTCAAATTACGCAGACACAATTGCACTTCATGAGGCATGTAGAAAATGTGTTTGGCTAAGTTCATTGACTTATCACATCAAAGAAGCAAGTGGTCTTGGTATCAGTAAGGAGTCAACAATATTATTCGAAGATAATGCGACAATGCATGTTACTAAATCAACACATATCATTGAAGTGACATAATGTATGTTACTATTTATAAGTGTCATTTGTTGTAACACTAATCTCTCTTTGTTGTCAATACCTAGATAGTGAGATGTCTCATGCTCCTTGATTTTATTCACTTATAAATATTGTAAAATTGGAACTTTGTAAATATATCAATCACAATAATAAGATTTTTCATCTTTCTCCAAAAGTGTCCAGCAGTCAAACACTTAAATGTATAATAGTTTTATAATAGGAATGTAACTATTCCAAAATTTGATTATACTGGATTGAATGGGATACTATATCTTCGGACCAAAATGCCGACCCATTGGCTTTTTGTCTTTTTAACTTTTTATAAATTCCAGTTCATAATTGAGAATTTTGTTAGCTAAGTCCAAGATTTTCTAATCTAGTGGGAATCTTATGTTTGTATTTGCATATTCAGAAATGTAGAGATTTGAATTTGGATTTCGCTTGAAATTTGAGATATAATTTCTAGACAAATGAATTTTAGATTTAAAAAATGATGTATAGTTTTCACCAATATGATGTTGAAGCTTTTGATATTTTAATTTCTACGAATTTGCGTATTTGATAGGTTTGGGTATTTGGATATCTGTACAGGTTCGGTTATCGGTTTTATGGAAAAAAACATATAAATTTATTCGGTTATATTTTTTATTTCGATTAGGTTTTATAGTGGATAGTAACGAGTTCGGTTTGTATATATAAAACATCAAGAATAAAAAATTTAATCGGATATTTTCAGTTAGCCATTGTTTCGAAATTTTTGATACCAATGTACCAATGTACATCGTTGCTCTGTTCACGGTCTGAGTTCGAGCGTGAGTTTGAGGTTGCTGGTTACGCTTGTCTCCTAGTTCCGACATCAATTTCAGCGACATCGTCATCTGTGGTATCGCCAGTATTCGCTACTTTGTTGTCTGAATTTTCTGATGTTTTTCCGGATAACTTGCCACAGGGATTGCCTCCTATGCGGCATATACAACATCAGATAGACTTGGTCCCGGGTGCTACTTTGCCTAACCATCCTCATTACAAAATGAGTCTGCAGGAACATGAGGAATTGCGGCGTCAGGTAGAGGAGTTGATTGCTCGTGGGTATGTGTGCAAAAGCTTGAGTCCGTGCGCTGTCCTGACTCTTCTTATTCCTAAGAAAGACGGATCATGACGTATGTGCGTAGACAATCGGGCTATCAACAAGATCACCATTCGTTACCGCTTCCCTATTCCGCGTTTGGATGATCTTTTGGACCAAGTTGGTAAAACTTTGTTGTTTTCTAAGCTCAACCTTAAGAGCGGATATCATCAAATTTGGATTCGTCCTAGTGATGAGTGAAAGACCGCTTTTAAGACGCGTGAATGTTTGTTTGAGGGGCTGGTTATGCCGTTTGGGGTGTCGAATGCGCCAAGCACATTCACGCGTGTCATGAACCAAGATTTGCGTCCTTTCATTGGTAGCTTTGTTGTTGTCTACTTTGATGACATACTGATTTTTAGCTCTGGTCTTGATGAGCATGTTGAGCATGTGCGACAAGTTTTGCTTATCCTTCACCGTGAGTGTCTCTTTGTTGCTCGACCAAAGTGTGAATTTGGCGTCGACCAGGTTCTTTTCCTCGGTTATGTGATCTCTTCCCGTGGACTGTCTATGGATTTAACCATGGTGGAAGCTATTCAATCATGGCCGGTTCCGAGGACAGTATCAGAGGTACGTAGCCTTCACGGGTTAGCTTCGTTTTATCGTCGTTTCGTCCCTCATTTCAGTGTTATTATGGCGCCTATCACTAACTGTATGCGCGAGGGGACGTTTGTGTCGTCTAAGCTGGCAGAGGAGGCTTTCGTTCAGATTAAACACTTGCTGACGTCCACTCCTTTGCTAGTTCTTCCTGATTTTCCCTAGCCATTTGAGCTTCATTGTGATGCCTCGAAGCTGGGTATAGGCGCAGTTCTCAGCCAACATACTAAGCCAATTGCTTTCTACAGTGAGAAGTTAGTTGGGGCTCGTGCACGGTATATCACATATGACGTCGAATTCTACGCTATCGTGCAAGCCATCAAACAATGGAGGCATTATCTCTTTCACCGTGAGTTTATACTTTTTACTGATCAAGACGCTTTGAAACATTTGGATAGTCATGTGAAGGTATCAGCGAGACACGCGTCTTGGGTTGCTTATCTGCAACAGTTCACGTTCTCTATTCGTCATTAGTCGGGGAATCTTAATAAGGTTGATGATGCCTTAAGCAGACATCATTGCTTAGTCACGACGATGCATACGTCTGTGCCTGGGTTTGTTGAGTTTGCCAACCTCTATGTTTCGGACCCGTACTTTGCAACAGTTCTCCGTGAGGTACAATTGGGCATCAATTCTGATTTTACGTTATGTGAGGGATTCCTTTTCAGGGGTAATCAATTGTGTGTCCCCCAGAGCAGTTTACGTTTGCGCATTATTGAAGAGTTACATCATGAAGGTCATGTGGGGCGTGATCGGACCTTACCACTTTGCCTCGTATTTTTGGCCCGGTTTGCGTCGTGACGTTGAGCGCTTCGTGGAACGTTGTCGTGCGTGTAAATTAGCCAAAGGTCGAGCCTCTAATGCTGGTTTGTACTTGCCTATGCCAATTCCTACTCAACCTTGGACTGATGTGAGTATGGATTTTATTCTCGGTTTGCCGCGAACTCAGCGAGGTAATGATTCAATCTTCGTGATCGTTGATCGTTTCTCCAAGATGTAACACTTCGTGGCATGCAAAAAGACGACTGATGTTGTGGTTGTGGTGCAATTTTTTTTCAGAGAAATTTATCGTTTACATGGGTTGCCTCAGTCAATTGTGTTAGATAGAGATACTCGATTTTTGAGTCATTTTTGGCGTTCTCTGTGGAAGTTATTGCGCACAAGTTTGGATATGAGTACTGCGTATCATCCGCAGACTGACAGACAGACCGAAGTCATTAATCGTTCATTGGGTAACATGTTGCAAAGTCTCTTTGGCGATAATATCCGTTCTTGGGAGTTGAAGCTACCACAGGCCGAATTTGCTCACAACCACGCTACTAATCGCAGCCTTGGTTCCAGCCCTTTCCAGGTGGTTTATGGTATGGTTCCCTGTGGTCCTCTGTCCGTCTCTTCTTTACCAGATGAGACTCGTATTCATGGCATAACTCAAGATTTTGTTGCATCCTTGCATGAGGTTCATACAGAGGAAGTTCGAAATTTGGAATCTTCTGCAGCTAAGTACAAGCAGTCCGTTGATAAACATCTAAGAGAACTCATTTTCGATCCCGGAGACTTGGTTTGGGTGATCCTCACCAAAGATAGATTACCTCTTCATGAATACAACAAACTCAAGTCTAAGAAGGTTTTGGAGCGCATAAATCTGAATGCATACCGCCTACAGTTCCCAGCAGAGATTAGAACAACAGATGTCTTCAACATCAAGCACATTAGTGCGTACAAGGCTGTTGTCGATGATACAGATTCGAGGGCAAATATTCTCATACCCCCGAAGACCTGATGCAACGCATCTTAGGGATCATTTTAAACTTCTTGTTATTTCTTTTTCTTAGTCAATTATGTTTTCAATAATCTTCCTTTTGTTAAGTGAGACTACTTCTTTGAGGGATCGATTGTTGGAGATCATCTCTTCTATTTAAAGTTTTGTTTGTAAGCTCTTGATATTCATTCAGTTTTATAATAGAAAACCCGAGAACTCTTTCTCAATTGCCTCTCTATTACTGTTTGTGATTTAGAGAAGACCCTCTTTCTTGGCATTCAAGGAATCAACAAGAAGAGTGTTCGATGGTAAAGCTTCTGCTACACCAATAAGCTTACATGTTACAGTCAAAATCTTACTAAACAGTGTAAAGAAAAATTAAAATACCACTACTTTCATTGATAATAAACGTTTTGCACAAGTGCAACATCTAAGATCCAACTTCCAATTGGACTAAAAAGAAAAGCAATAGTTCAAAATAGCCTAAGAAGTACAAGCAAGAAGTTTAAAATGATAATAGAGTATAAGACAATTTCAAACTACTCTAACTCTAAGTCAAATCCAATCGGACTAATATAACTTCAAACCCCTCCAAAAAAGCTTCAAGATAATTTCAAAAACAATCAACATAACTTCGTTAGCATATACATAAAAATGATTGTATAAGAAATATGTTATGTATCAATACACAAATAAAAGATATAAATAAAAATTTTTCTCAATTTTATTGTGAATTTGGATACCTAAACACTAATAATATAGAAACTAATTAACATATACATAAAAAAGATTATACATAAATGCACAATCGATTAGGATACTTTCATCTCTCAAATTTATCGAGCATCTCAACATCAACAACATTTACTCATTTGTGAAGATTATAGACTCAGTTAAACGAATCAAAAAGAGTAAACAAGAATCAAAGAGATATTTTTAGAACAAAACTCAAAGACAAACAATAATACATGAACAATAATCAAACAAGACATTATCAATACCATAAGACATCAACAAGAGTCGGTAAACAAATATTATCGAAACAAAACCGTAAGTGAGTAAATATTATCAGAACCAAACAATTAAACAAAGACCATCAACATGAGATTGACTCTAATAACGTAAGCCATCTCTCACAATCACGACTATTCCTTTAACAAGCATATACATGACTCAAAAGCTATTATAAAAGGAAAACTGTGAGATTATGGGAGTTGTGTTTCATGTTCGTAAATATTATGCTTGTCTTCTACTGGTTAAACTTTCACAGTATACAATGTAATCAAATTTTTTTTCAATAAAAAAATGTGCATTAGTGATGTTTGTTAATAATAGCTTAGCAGAAACAACATCGACAAGACCCAAATCGAGCAAACAACATCAACAAATTGACTAACAGAACAACAAATAGCTTATTTAATGAACCAAGAAATCAATAGTTTAAAACCCAAAATCGAAATTACAATAAATCAATTATAAACAGAGAAAGAGAAAGAATTTACCTCAGATTGATTTGGTTATATCTCTGATTGATAGAGGAGAAGATCAACGATAATATTGAAATGGATCTAGTTTCGATTATGGTGAATTCTTGTAATACTGATGTCAGGAAACTCAATCGACAAAATAATGAAAACAACATTAAATCATCGAGATGTAGTTATTACGAGCCGGTTGACATGGGTTGTGCAAAATTTTGGTCGGTTTACTTGGGTATAGTATAATGTTGATTACAGAAAACCGGGTTCTCGGTTGCACCACGGATATCAGTTATTAACCAAAATCGAACCGGTATCCAATTCATCCATGAGACAGCATCCAATCAATTACTTTTTGCTATCCAAAACCGAACTGAACCTAGTTTTTCTGTCGGATTGGTTATCGATTCCGGTAGTTATGTCCAACGCCTAATATTTGAGATTAGTTGGGTTTGGTTCAAGATCACTGAAATTTTATTTTATGTTTTTGCATCATATGCATATAGTTCTCTTGTGTCTATAAAGTTTATCTAACAATCTATCCCTTCTCTCGTATTGATTTAGGACACCTTTTCCTAGTAAAAATATGATTATATTATAGATAGTATAAATTCAACAAAAAGTTAATCTGACATTTTGGTAAAATATATATTATGCATTGCAAACGTCATGAGCTCGATTTTCACTTCTCTCACTTTTATTCAATTTTATATTTTATAAAAAGACGTAGTGGTGTTTATATATGTGTATATATATATATTGAAATTATATATGGTTGAGTATTATATTGTGGGTTGAAGACGACTTAATAAGTTTATTTTAGAAAAAACCCTATATAACAAGTGACGTTAGTCCAGTAGTAAAACATTTGACATCACTTGTTACTAGGTCGGGGCTTCGAGTCTCCGTGAGCGCATTTGCTCCTCTCATTTATTGAAAGTTTCGCTAATGGGCCAACCATTTGTGGCCCATACTAGTTGACAAAAAAACCCTATATAAAATCAATATATTTACAAAAATATTAAAATACTAAATAGAAATTAATGGAATTTATTATTTATTATTGTTATAAATAAATAACATTAGAAGTTAAGTTTGAAACATAAAATATAAACAATTAATTGTACATAAAATCATTATTATGTTCTTAAAAATATTTAAATAATATAAATAAATAAATGAAATTTATTGTTTACTTCTTATAACTAGATAATTTTAGAATTTAATTTTGAAACATAAAAAAAATTAAAAGAGTATAAAATTTATTGAGAGTACTCATCTCCTGGACAAAAATATAAATCAATCTTAAAACAAACAAAAATAAGCGATTTTATAGATTGAGATAAGAATATTGGTTTACAAACTTTAGCATGAAAATTAAAACTACAATATACAAGAGAATTTTTAGTAATAATAAAAAAGAATAATAAGTAATGTATAATATAGATAAATAGATGACGAAAATGGTATTAACTAAAGATATAAAAGTCAATATGAAATGAATGGGGATGTACCTAAGATGGTAGAGCGATTGCTTAGCATACTAGAGGTACGAGGATCAATACCCCATATCTATGTACGGAACCCCGATTATTCGCTTGTTAGGTATTTGATGTGCTCAGTTTTACCTTAGTTAACTATTTGTAAATGCACATAACAAATGACAGTAATATAAAAGGATCAAATCCACAAAGATTAAAATGCGAGAACAATAAAACCTAATAATTGATAAGACAAAAACAATAAATGATGGTGGTTGGTAACTAACACATAATAAAAGAGTAAACGCAGTAAAAAGCAAGAACAAAAACGTGAGATGTGAAGATAAGCAGACAATCAAACCTAGGGAATTCTAAAAAGGGTTTTCGGGAACTACTTAGATTTTTGGTCGAGATAGGAAATTCAAATTTATGGAACCTTTTTATTTCTGATAATATACTAATCTCGTGGTCTCGGGCTCTAACCTACGCCTAACAACGTGTCACTCAAAGCTAAACCAAAAAACCTAGAAATTGCGGCATCCAACTTTCAAAGACTACAATCTGAAATAGGCAAGCTATAATTAAACAAAATCTACTCAATGTTCCCTTTGTTTAATCTTTATTGTAAGATCAATCCCGGGGTCTCGGGCGCCAATCTTACGCCTAAAGAAACCATTTGAAATGTAACACCGTGTCACTCGATGATAAACTCAAGAACCTAGAAATCCCGACACTCAACTCTCACTGACTACAGTCTGATCTAGGCAAGCTACAGTTAAACAAGATTCTCATAGAGTTCACTAGACTAATAGATTTTACTATTGAAGTTGGATCACAAGTCTAAACTTCCTTAGTTTATGATTTGGGTGATTTAATGCTTGTTTGTTAGGCTTAAGCCATCATAAACGGCCTTGATCCAATTTGCCAGATCGAATCTAGGTTAAAAATCAGTTACTAAGAAAGGATCCTACTATTTTCCTTTTTCTGAAAACACTAATCTCGCATGAACCCTAATTCCCCTTTTGTGAAAACCCTAGATCCAATATATTAGCCTATTGAGACATGATTAAGGCAATCAAACAAATCTATGAAAGCAATAAGGCAACTACTAAAATAGAATAAAAAACAAGGGTTCAAGATATATAATTATCAGATCATATATATCTTCCTAGAAAGCAAACTATCAAACCTAGTTTTTGCAAAGTGTAAAATAGAACTGTAAAGTGCAAAAGTAATGTAAAAGCAATCTAAAAGCAATGGGTCTTTGAACTCGTGGCTTCTAGTGCTTTTATAGAGTTGGGATTTTCCTTATGATTTCTTCTGGGCTTGGGCTTTGAAACAAGAATTTTTGGAAATTTTCCATTTTGAGGATTGATTGATCATTGTTAGGCTCGATCGATCCTGGCTCGGTTTCTTCACAAAGTCTCATATTTTCTTGAACGGCCTGAACGGTTTTTTTGGCGTACGTTCGAACGATCATGATGAGGTTGGATTGATCCTGAGCTTGAATGATTATAGAATTCTTCATATATTCTTGTAATCACGTCTAAAAGCTAATTTTTTTTTCAAATATCAACTTTGGACTTGTAAGAAGACAAATAGACTCTAAAAACACATTTATTGACTCGGTACATAAGGGGTTGTATGCATGTCAAAAAACATGCCACATACCATAAAATCAGGACATATCAGTATCTTCTTCTTGCAACGGTATCAGCTATATTTATGACCACTAGTTGACGCTTCCATAGAGTTAGAAATTGAGGCATATCCATTGTGCTCGAAGCTATTCGCCAGCTACCTCCTCCCTATCCCACCGTCGCCGACGACATCCTGAAGTGGTGACACGATCAGAACACCCTTAAGCCTACATTCTCCTTTCGAATCACCTAGGAGCAGATCTGAGCTCGCCACGACATCGTCCCCTGAACAACATATTGGTTTGGTACAACCAATGAGTCCCTAGAGTCTTGTTCACTGACTGGTTAGCAATGTGAGATTGTCTTTCAACTGGTTCCCGTATGTGTACTTATGGCATCTCTCAAGCATGTGTGTTCTGTGGCGAACCCGACGAAGCAAGAGACCATATGTTATTTTCATGTTCCTACTCTTGCATAGTCTGGACCAACTTCGGCGGTCATCGTTTTGGTAACAACGTGAAATCCGACTAGCAAATCACAATTGATGAGAGTGTAAATTACTCTCATCTAATCTATATTACTGATGGTTTCGGTGCTATTATTGACTTGACATTGGATTTATTTATATGTTTTTATAAGTTAATAGGTTTGGAGAAAAATGAGTGATTCAAGTGGAAAAATGCTAAAACCAGCAAAACTGAGCTCTTAATGGAAAAATTCACAAGTTTTGAATCAAACACGACCATTATGCAAGGCTGGTCTTAAATCAAAGCTAGAGACGTCAAGTTTCTCCAAAATTTTGCCTCATGTCATTTGGAGCTCTAGTATGGGAGTTACACTATTCTTGCAAAAGTTGTCGAATGAACCGATCGATAGTCAGTGAATACTGAATTATTTGAGCCATCACCAGACCAGAACGTGATGTGGGCCTATTATGGATACAAATAAAATTGAGTTATCTTTATAAAGCCACCGATTATGTATCATTCCAAGTAGTATGCTCAATAAACCGCATCACTTAAGGCGCGACCAACCCACTTTGGCCCTTCAAATGTGCGGTCCTGACTACACCGCCTTCTGGATCTTCTAAAAGACTTCCTCACAGTGAAAAATGGAAAATACCAAGACTTGTTATGCACTCCTTTGCATTAAAGTGTTGCAACATTCTTGGAGCAACAAAAATGGAAAGTCTTGTGCGATATTGCTATTTTGCCTAAAGGGAACCCTATTTTCTTTCAAGACCGGAAGCTCCAAGGCTTACTTCCACGAGTTCCTTTGCTTTCTTGATTTTTTATTTTCTCTTAAATTTCCCTCCACTACTTTAAGTTTTCCTTGAATCTGATAGGCAAAAATTTAGGTTAAATGTTTTAAAAAAACCTCAAGTCTCTTAGAATCTAGTTTGGTTGTTAGGAGTTTCATTAGTTGATTCAAATGTTAAGCCAAGTTTCCTTGAATCTATCTAACTCGTGGCTCTTCTACACTTAACTATTCTCTTACTTGTTGTAATAAAAACGTTTTCTTTGTTGTTATTAGCCCTACCACACATGTTTATCTCAATAGTATTCATATTTTAGTAATAGGTAGTTAGGTATAAGGAAAACGTGATCTAGATATGATGGGAATGGTTCAAAAGGGTGCTGTGTAAGAATCTTCTCTCAACTCACGTTTAATATTTGGTTGTACTTGATCATATAGCCAATGACTCAAGGGATATCTCATAGGGGAAAAATCTCATGTGAATACCCGGACCATTCCTTGAGAGAGCAGCCAAGAGAAGCTTTACATACGCGCAAAATTCCATGCATAGACTTCCCTTAAGGGTCTCTTGGTTGTGAGCAAATCGACTCAGTCCCGTGATAATGCTAGCTTGGTCACCAAGGGGATGAATCTGATCGCCCTTGGTTATTTCGTATTGTTGCTATGGGCCAAAATGCACCACGAGAGTGGGGTAGGACCATGCAATAATGTCATCCTTAGAACCGGTTCCACTAGATCATGGGATCCAAGAATGGACTCTCCCAAATAACTAAAGTTTAGGTTTATCTTATTTAAAGTTGCATTGTTCCTTTTCTTGCTTTGTTTCCTTTCTTGATTATTTCTATTTCTTTGCTTGCATGTTTAGTTTTAGAATTAAAACCTCAAAACCTTAATCAACTTAACTCTAGACACGTGTATACTTAAAGCACAAGACTTCTATGTGGATTCGATCCCTAAGTACTCAACTAACATAGTTGTGCACTTGCAGCCAGTGTGGTGACGAGGAAAAGGTTATTCAAACCACATCAAGTTTTTGGCACTGTTTTCGGAGAAGTTTTAGTCTTTAGGTTATAGATTAGGATATATGGTCTAAGTTTTTATTTTCAAGTTCATATCACATTATTCTTTAGTTTATTTTATAGTTTATGATACGTAGAAGTCAAATACCAAAGAATCTTGTGAGCCTAGATCATCAAGAACTCACAAATTTTCCAAGAGAAAAAACCCGAAAAAAATGCCTAGCTAGGATGGAAACTGATCCAACCATGGACCAGACACCTTCCCAAGACCGGTCCAACCATGGACCGATCCAACCATTGAACCAGTCCAAGCAAGTCCACGGACGAACCAAGGTGCTCAAACTGAAGAGGAAAACCCTTAAAACTTAAGGCGGCCACCAACACGTACCACAGAGCATACTGGAGCTCTCACCAAACATACCAGACCGACTGGAGACTAGTTGCGGACCCAAAGTCGAGGTCATGACCTCGCTGAACCTAAAGCAGACGAGCACCACATGGGTGCGAGCCAAGCTGACCAGAACCAACTATGAAGCTTCCAAGGCGTTGAACAACCGGATACACACCAGATAGACCGTACTGATCAATCTAGCACATACCGCAGATGCAAACCAGCGCCACAGTTGACCCATCCAAACGTACCGATGCGTATCACGACCATGTACCAGACCTAGTACGCCGACGCCGACCATAGTACACGTACCACCTCTCTCCGTTAAGACCGCCTTGACCCATTAGTACGTACTGATACTTACCAGCAGTCAGATCATACTAATCCGAACTTCCACCGTACCAGCTATGCGACTGAGCATCCGAAAAGACGAGCTCCCACACCCATGGTAAGAGGATATTTACCTCAACCACTCCTTTTATCTAGAAGAGTGGAGTAGAGTGTTCATTCTTGGGGTGATAATGGGATTCAGGTTTAGAAATATCAAACCAAATTGGGAGAGAACTAGCACAATAGAACCTCTAAAGCGTCTTATAGGTCTAAGTTAATGGAGGATGTTTAACTGTCACTTAAAACAAACATAATTAAGCAGATTAATAAGACAAGTTGTAGAAAGGGAAAACTAAGCAAGATAACGATTAAACAAATGATTAAAAGACTAAGAAAATGGCAAGGGAACGATTTCAGACGATTCGATTCAGGGTAATGATGCACAATAACTGATAAACTGATTTTTTCTCACTCGGGGTAAAGAACCCTGTTGTCAATCTAGTATAGGTAAGTAGGCTGTCGAACCAATTCAGGAGGAAATAACGCACTAGTCCTATGATGTGATTCACTAAGTCTAAGTGGAAAATATAGGGGTTTGTTCTGTAATTAAACAATCCTAAAATCGATGGCAAGATATAAAAATTCAGAAAAATAAGAATAACTCATGGACCAGGGCAATCGAAATGGGAGATGTTGGTTATGTCCCCTGGTATTTTCATTCTAGTTATGTTTTAATTCACATAGTAAATCTTGTTTTATGTATAGGAATTTTTAATATAGGTTAATTCACTCCCGTGATAGAAACCCATTCTTAATCATGCAACTACACAATCCCTTGGATAGCACTGACTAATAACAAATTCATTAGTTCATGAATTTTATCAAACACCTTCAGAGCAATAAGTTTTCTATGATCTAGATTAGGTTATATACTCATATTCTAGCATTAAGATCATGAAATTGGTGGAGACATTTATTCAATTCAATCCTAAACCATTTCTAGCAATCAAATTAACCCATTCCTAACCTTAATCCATAAGCTATGTGGAAGTACTCACAACACATCCCTAGAACACCTAGACAGTTTCTAGACATAGTTTGTGAAGAGGATTAAGATTTAGAAAGATAAGAAAATAAACAATAACAAGCAATCAAACACAACAAATCAAAGAAAAATTGCAATAGAAAATCACCAATTGAAAGTGCAAGACAAATCTCAGATCTAAAACTCAAAAACATAAGAAAAATTAAGTTAAAAACGTGTCTTGGTTTTTAGTTATTGGCTCCCTTTTATACTTTGCCAAATTAAAATTCAAAATAAGAAAAATTGACTTAGTTTGGCTCAAAACGCGGGACAGGTACTGGTCAAACTGACCGGTATGCTTCGTCCGTTTGGGTCTGGGATGTGGATCGGTCAGTCCACCGGTGGTGGATCTTGACCTATCTGAGCTTTGTGAAGTTCATACTCTTCTGTACCGGTGTACGACACTGATCTGCTTGGTGACCGATATGAATCGCACACGTGAGGTTCTGGTGGTGCACATGTGGTGGTACCGGTTTGAGCTGACCGGTACATGCTCCAGGTTCTGAGACTTGTGTTGTTTTGCTCCTTAATCACTCCTTTCTGGTCCAATCCTTGTATAACTCCAACTTTGCACCTAAAATGCCATATGCAATGCAACCTAAAAGACTCTAAATGTATCATAATCTAATGAAAAATGCATGAAAACTGAGTGTTAAAACTGTCAAAATCACTACATATCAATTCCTCCAAACTTATCATTTGTTTGTCCACAAACAAGACAAAGTGTCATAATGGGAGCGATGTTTGAAATAGGCGGGAATCTCAACTAAGTGGGTTATAAGCAAGGCAACAATGCAAGTGATCTCAAACAAACAAGAAAGAGTTAACCAAAACTTAAAGCTTCAAACACCTAAGCTTCTAAACTGAAAATAAACTAGGTTTTATCACAAGGCATCCAAAAGAAAGCAGAGCATGATTCTCAAATGATAGGCAAACGGTCTAATCCCTACTTTTCAACCTTTTTAGAGCCTTTCAGGTTACTAGTGGTCATTGGTCCCTTTCCCTTCCCATTCTTTATGACATAAAAATAAACTAGTCGGCTCTTCGGCTCGACTTTATTATCTCCTTTCAAGCTTTGGGCATATCATACCAATAGTATAGGTGTGGTACTTAGATCGATTTCCCACAATTCTTCTCGGGTATATCTTCCAAGAATGGAGAAAGGGGGACATAACCAACATCGCATATCCTTAGGGAACCTAATTGGGGAGTTTCAAGCAATACCTCAAGACTATTGCCAAGTACTCTATAGTCTAAAAAAATTCCATAGCCCGGATAAATAAAATCAGCAAGAATACCCAATATGTATCAACTTAAGCATGTTTCCCACTAAGCAAGTGTGCTAAGACCACCTAACAAGATCATATAAGCGTAGAGAATACCCGAAATATCATTGATTTTCTATTCATATGCCCTAGACTCGATCCTAAGAAGATGAAAACGGATAATCTTTTTGGGTTTTCTAATTTTTTTTTCGATTTTTTTTTTGTATTTTGTAATGCTTAACTATCTACAATGCATGCATGTGACTCGATAAAACAAAATAGAAAACAATGATCAGTCTAAAGGTGACTCATCCTCCAAACTTAAACAACACAGTCTATGTGTGTCCCAATCGGAAAGAGGGAACCCAAAATAAAAGAAATAAAAATGCAATTTGACAAAGGCGGAGTGGTCCCTGATATCGGTCAGGTTGACCGGTGTAGTGTGACTGATGTGGTATGTGGGTTTCACGCGTCGGAGTGGTACCGGTCACCAGATGTGACCGATGTGATGACCGGTATATGGCTCTACTCTCACCTGCTGTTTGGTACCAGTCACATCTGGTGACCGGTGGAGTGGCTGGTGTGTAGTCCAAGAAGCTCGTTCCAGACATACCGTTGTAGACTGATCGGTGTAGTGTGACTGGTCCAGTCCTTCTGGACTCCCAATTTTTCTCAGTTCAACTTAGTCTCCAAACCTTGTTTGATCCTTGCTTCTCACTGACCTCATTATTAGTGAATTGGCCATTGCATGACCTCAATATCGATATCTGAATATAACATGCAAGACAATCAAACTCCCAAGACATAATCTCAAACATCCAAGTCAATAAAAAGCAAAAGAACGAAATAAAAACCAAAGGATATGTACAAATGATAGTCATGTGACTTCCTCCCAAGTGAGCTTGTTTATAGTAATTGAGCTTGACTTTGCTGACTACTCTCAGTTCAACTTGGAGTTCTGCTCCAACTTTTGAATCCTTTCCTTGAGCTCTTCCATTTCAACTTGATGCTCAACTCTTTCTGCATACATATGATCCTCTAGATCCTAGACTTTACCTAGCATAGTTCCATGAATTTCGTTTGTCTCCTTAATCTGGTTCTCCAGCATCATCTTGTTCTCTCGAACTGAACATTCAAGGTCTTGAACTGCTCATGAGTCACTGGGTGATCGACTCTCTATTCTTCAGCAACTATTGGTTCCTCTAAAGGTATGTAAGGATATCCTAGCTTTTGTTGTTCATGCTGCCTTGGATCAGTGAGAATCATAGCCTTCTCAAGGTACAAATCTCCTGTCTTGAAGTTGATAGTAGCTCCAGCATCCTTCAGGAAAGGTCTTCCCAATATCATCCATCATGTTCCTTCTTCAACAGGTTTAGCGAAGATGTCGAAGTTGGTGTAGATAAACCCATCATAGATCTTGATCTCCAAATAAAAAATCATCCCAATTGCATGCACCTCGGGGCCTACTACCTATGCTAGATCCCATACTGGCGGATCCCTGACCTCAAAACCAAACATCTTGCAGACATCCAGCATTATACCATTGTAGATGGATCCAGTGTCACATGTAGTTATGTATAGGTCTCTTCCCATGATGTTGTCTGAATCCTGTATAACCCAAAATCAGGTTGTATGTATTTAGTTGGTCCTTCATGGGATCTTCTTCTCCCATCTGCTCATCTTCCTCATCCAACTCTTCATTGCCATTGTCCTCGCTCTCTTCTTCTTCATTCAGTTGGCCAAATAGCTCATCCTGCACTTCATCATCACTTTCTTCTTCATCAGTGAGCACACAAACTCGAGCCTTCTTCTTGTCTTTCCTTCGGGTTTGACAATGTTGCAGCGATTTGAAGCATATTATCTTCCAAAACCCTTAAGCTTTCAATAAACTTCTCTTTGTACTCCCCAATGAAGCGGCTTGGGAAGGGAAGTTTCGGGATATAAGCCTCAAGTTCTTCGGTAACCTTGGGAACAATCTCGGTATTACCCTTTTCTTTAGAATGACATTCACATACTCTTGGGTGGGGCAATACCTTTGCCAGGAAATGTTCCCGGTTGCCTTTTTGAAGCAGAAGCTACTTGAGCTACTTGGTTGTCTAAGGTCTTCATGTGAGAAGATAGAGAATCGATCTTGGATTTGAGGTCCGAATAGATGTTGTCAACTCGAATGTATCTCCTTCTTGAAGTTCTCAAAATCGACTGCATGTTTAGATTGGTCGTCTAAAAGTTGCTTCAACATAGGAATATTCTGGTCCTCAAAAGTAGCTTGAGGAGGTGGTGCTTGAGAAGTTTGACCGGTGTGATAAGAAGAATAAATCGGGAGGTCTAGCATTCGGGTATGAAGGTTTGGGTAGTCCTTGGTTAGGATAAGAAGCTCTTTGTTGTTGATTGTTGTTGGGGAAATACTGCTTTTGTGGAGGATATACCATGTTTTGAGGGTTTGTAACATTGTTGTTTTGGTATGACAAAAGCGGTTTGGGATTCGGGTTATAACTAGAGTTGTAATTGTTCCTCGGGAATCCTTGTTGGTTACCCATGTACTGAACTTCCTCATGTTGGTACTCCACTGAACCATCTTCCTCGGCAAATCCCACTACATTAACTGAAACCTTTTGAGAGAGAAGCATGCGATCGAGTTTCTCGTTTAGTGACTTCAATTCAGCTTTGAGTTGTTGATCCTTTGAGTTATCATTAAAAGGAATGGATCGATCATAATCCCTTCCATAGGACGAATAACTTTAACCAAGCTTCTCTATAAGTGAGCGGCCATCTTCATAATTCTTAGTAAAGAAGCTACCTCCACTAGTAGTGTGGAGCATCATTTGGTAATCCTTGTGTACGCCTCGGTGAAAGATGCCAAGTATGTTCTCGTTATCAAATCCATGGTGTGGACAGTCAAGTGTATACTTCCTAAACCGTGCACATGCCTCTGAAAGTGATTTCATACTCTTTTGTTGAAATGTGGAGATATCACTCAAGTTTTACTGTCCGGGCGGGTGAGAAGAATGTACTGAGAAAAGCCTTCTTGCAATCAGCCCAAGTAGTAATTGAACCGGGAGCAAGTCATTGGTCCCAAGCCTTAGCAGCACCTCCCAAATGGAAAGGTAAGAGTCTTAGCTTGTAGGCATCCTCACTTACCCCATTGATCTTCACAGTTCCACAAATTCGATCAAAGTTGTCCAAATGAGCAATTGGATTGTCATGAGGTAATCCATATAGCTAATTTCCTAGAATCATGCTCAACATGCTTGCCTTAATCTCAGAGTTATTGGCTTCCACAGGCGGTGCCTGAATTCCTGCTCTTTCATCATGAGCCATTGGTTCATTAATCTCTCCAATTGTCCTTCCAATAGGAGGATTAACGCTTTGTTGTCCTTCTACATTTGTTGTTGGAGAAGGTGTTGTTGATTCAATCTCAAAGCATCGCTTCTAACTCTTGAGTTTTGTCTTTCGAAAATTGTGATGTTCTCAGGGATTGAGACTAGATTAGTAGGTCATTTAGAGCACGTGTTCATACACCTGAGAATAAGAGAGTAGAGAGTTGAAGAATTAATAACTTGAAAGTAAAAGAAACCGAGTCCCTAGCGAACTCAAAGAAAGAATGATGACCGAAAATCCCGATATTGGCAACGACGCCAATTGATAACTAGGGTTTTATCCCCCTTATCACTATTGATTAATAGAGAGGGATAAAGGTTATCAATGTAGTATAGTGGTGGGTTGAATATCAAACCATCTTGGGAGTGATTACACACTAATTCTATAGAGAGTTATCTAAGTCAAGGTTGAATATAGAATAAGTTTTGTCACCAAGCAATTCTATTAAAAACCATAAGCAATTGCAATCAAAAGGAGGAAAGTCAACTCAAGATCACAAAAGTCAACAAGAACGATTTAACTAATAATAAGAGAGAACTAAGCGAATAGGCAAAGGCAATCGACTCAGATGATCAAAATCAAGATTATATTACTCAATTCTATCATTCAGTGTTAATCCTTAGTCTAAGAACTATGCAATTTAGAATAATCCAATCCCTTAGTAGAAATCCCTTTACTAATCATGCAATTGTACAATCCTTGAATAATCTCACATTTACTAAGCATTAAACCCTAGTATATGCAACTACTAAAAAACTTTATCGCAATCCCTTGGTTATACATCATTTAGCACTAAAATGATTCAATCTCACATTTCATCGAACACCTTCCGGGCAACAAATTGTCTATGATCTAGATTTGATTGGCTAAGTCTAATCTAGCATCAAGCACATCAATCTAATGAAGATATTATCAATCTAAGTCCTAAGCAACATAATCAGTCACCTAATCACCCTAATCTACCTAACTCATTCACTTAGCAAAGAGACTACTCACTAATCATGATTTCAACACAAAATCCCAAGACAAAATCATGTTGAAACATGATGAAATCAGGCAAATAGAAGATAATGAAGAAGAAATTGCAATAACAAACAAAGATCTTACAAGTCTCTCAAAAGGTTCAAAGAGAGATAGAGATAGAGACAGAGTTCTAGAGAGAATGATAAAAATCAAGAATTTTTAAGAATAGGGTTTTGATCCTATTTATAGTCTCTCTCAAAATGTCTAAAATCACTTAGTTGAAAAGCTGGACGGAGAGCTGGTCCCGGTCAGACAGAACAATGGCATCTCATGAGTTTGACCGGTGGCTCCTTGATGTGCACAACCGGTAAAAAGTCACCGGTCTGTGTACAGTTTTCAGGACATCGTGGTGGGTTCTTCGACGATCAAGACCGGTCAAGAGGCTGACTGGTGTGGTGCCCGGTGATAATTGTGCGGATTGACGAGTTTGAGCCGGCCGATCTGGGTACCGGTGTGGTCCAGACCGATATGATTCTTCGAGGCAAAAATCCTATAGACACCGGTTATATTGACCGGTGGGGTGCGTCCGCTGCCTTTCCACGAGAATGGACTTGTCTCTTTTTTGCTCCAAAATGCTCCCTAAGCTCTGCTTCTCGCCTTAAGCTCGGTTCCACACCTGAGATATGATTATGACATGCGAATGTATCCTAAAAGACTCTAAATGCGACCTAAACTAACGAGAAGTGAATGAAAACGAATCCTAAAACGACTAAAAACACAACATATCAGTTTTCATGTGATGACATGTGGCACCCCTCCTTACATTGATAATATTAGAACAATCTTTTATTAAGTTTTAACAAAAAAATATTCATGTAGCTCAAGTGGTTGGTAGTTATATTAGGTATTCTTAAGGGTAAGAGATCAAATCTTTGGTTTTACGTTAACTTGATTATTTTTTTTCAAAAAGATGTCGTTTTGAATTTTGTTAAAAAAATACACAACTCCTATACATTCATTATATAGAAGGGTTATATTGCGGTTGAATACGATTTCATGGTTTTGATTTGCGATTGTTGAATTTGAAAAGTAAAGTTGTAAAAGTTAACAGCTTTAAAAGTTTTTTTTTTGCAAAAAACCATATATTTTAATGTTTATTTGTTCATTCTTACAAATTTGGGGTTGAGAATATTCTATAGCATGCAAATTAGCTTTAAATTATTTCTTGTGCATAATTTACTTAAAACTCAGGATAGAGCTACTTTTATCTACTACTATAATACATAATAAATCTACCACCAAAATTCATAGTGGATTATTTGCTAGGATGATTTAAATAAAATATCTCTAACCAACTAACTAAGATATTAAATAAAAATATTCAATTAAATAATGATTATTATTTATTAGTCCATCGTCAAAAAATAAAAATAAAATCTCCTAAATAAAAGGAACAATAAATCTAAACAATTGTGATTCTTATTTAGATATATGAATGTTTATTTGACAAATAAATTCTTAGATTCTAGCTAACATAAATCATATGTTAAACTAAAATCATTTTAAATGGTATTTCAAATTAATACCAATTCAAATCATATTTTAAAAAAATTATTTAATTTCAAACTAAACATAAACACGCTTTTAACGTCGGTACCACTCTAGTTTTTCTTAAATCTAAATTTGTTTTGTCCATATAGTTTTTGTGATTTTTCAACTAACACAAAGATGGTCTTAAGACAGATATTGGGTCTTTAGTTAACATAGAAGATATATTTGTTTGAGAATTCAAATCTCATGTATATTTAATAGATTTTTCCTTGAGAAAACAATGGGAGAGCTCTCAAATCTAATTAAATCAATTAACTTTATTACATCTTTTAATTTTTCTCTGGCTTTGATAGGGATCAATAATTTCTAGCCTCATTACATCCCTTATCAATCTTGTTCATCCATTGAAAATAAATTTTCTCAAAGGTAAGCATAGTCTTAACTCATATATCAATTAGAGTATGTTGTTTCTGTCACGAACGAATAAACTGGTATATCAAAGAACATAGAGTTTAAAATAAACTTTAAAGAAATCGAACTTGATTTATGTAGGACATTTAAATATTTTTTGAATACCATTAAATTTTATAAATTTAAATATAAAAATAAAAATAAATAATATATGCTAAATAATCAAACAATTTAATTAAAATACTAAAAAAAAAAAAAAAAAAAAAAAC
>OVAO01000223.1:0-25330 GCA_900406285.1 Biscutella auriculata
CCTGAAGTACCTTACATGAGCGCTATCGGTGGACTTATGTACCTCGCAAATTGTACCTGGCCAGATATAGCATTTACTACTAATTTACTGGCGAGATATAGTTCATCCCCGAAGTGCAGACACTGGAATGGAATCAAACATGTTTTCCGTTACCTTCAAGGTACAGTTGATTTGGAATTATTTTATTCTAAAAACTCAAAAGTTGGTCTAGTTGGTTTTGCAGACGCAGGCTATTTATCAGATCTCCACAAAGGTCGATCACAAACGGGATATGTTTTCACAATGGGAGGAACTGCAATATCATGGCGGTCCCAAAATTAAACTCTCGTCTCAACTTTTTCAAATCATGCAGAAATAATCGCGCTCCATGAAGCATGTAGAGAGTGTACATGGCTTAGATCCTTGACTCAACACATTCAAGAGGCGAGTGGAATAACAACCGGTAAAGAACCAACAATTTTGTTCGAAGATAACGCTGCATGTGTATCTCAANACATGTGTATCTCAAATCAAAGAGGATATATCAAAAGCGACAGAACGAAACACATTCCTCCAAGATTTTTCTCATACACTCGAGAAGAACCGAGAAGTCGGCATTCAATATGTTCACTCAAGTGAGAATGCAGCAGACTTGTTTACAAAGGCGATTCCAACCACACTGTTCAAGAAACATGTTCGGAGCATTGGAATGCGTCATCTATGAGATCTACAATAAATAAGTTATATCCATATTTCAGGGGGAGATCACGTTGTTGTACTCTTTTCCTTACCATGAGTTTTATCCCATTAGGTTTTCTCATGATAAGGTTTTTAACGAGGCAACACGAAATCCACTAATATCAATGGATAATTAAAGGGGAGTGTTAAGATAATTATCCAAATCAATATTATTATATTGGTTTACCTACTTCACTTCACGTTTATTCCTCTTTATCTCCAATCCATCACTACTTCACTTCACTTTGCTTTATTATACAAGAGTAATATAATATATAATATATATCAAAGAGTTAGTATATTTAACAAATAATATAAGAACAACTACCCTCACGCGATTTGGGGAATATTGAGTTTCCATTTTAGGACCCACTAGTTCATTTGTTGGGTTTGATTGGGGGCAAATAATATTTTCTAATCAGAGATTTATTTGACGTGATTTTACTAAACACGATTTATCATAGCTTAATCACAAATAAATCTAGTTATTCAATTTGGTAAAATGGAAGAGATAAAAAGTTGAGGTTGCACATCGATGAGAAACATGGGTCGAAATGTATGACGACGAGGCAACAAGTTCGGGGTTGAAAAACGCAAAATTATATAAGTTCATGGTCTTTAAGGAAGTCATCCTTTTATTAATTTATATTAAAATTAAGCTGTGTAGATATTTTATTTGAAATTATTATTAATTTATTATTTGAAATTAACATGAAAATATTACATAATATTTACTTAGTTAAAATATTATTAGGATTAGTTTTAGTTTTAAAAATACATTTTTAGTTAAAAAATTTAAACAAAATTGATGGGATTGAGAAAAAAGTTTTTTAAAATAAGGTTTAATTTAGTTTTTTTCTATTATTTTATGGAATTTTATTTATTCGGAATATTCTTTTAAAATATTTATAGATTTTTAGTTTTCAGAAAAAAAATTTAGAATATTTAATAATTTCTGATTATTAAATTATTAAATATTTTTTTCTAACATTGTTTATATATATATATATATATTAAATTATATAACAAAATATATGTGTATTCATTGTAACTTTTTTAGTAGGTAAAACTTATTTTAATAGAATAGCTTTCATGTTTCATATTGCATATAACGAAGTTCCAAAACAAAACACTTTTGAAAATATATACTATGTTGAAAAATATTCTTAGTTATTTCTTTTTTGCAATTACACCTTCATGTACCAAAATTATAAAGGGACAATTTTTCAAAAGGCCTTTTTTACCCTATGTTTGTAAAACTAAACTTTCATGTATTTTACACAATTAGTGACTAAAATAATCTTCATTTATAGTTGAGAAAAATCGGGATATTAAAAATAAATAAATTTATTTGTTATGGTAAGTTTACTTAAATATGTAATTAATTAAGGTAAATTGTAATTGATCCACGATCTTACTTCTTCATCGAGCAATCATCTATCACGTTTGAGTGTTTCTTCTTCTGTTCGATTACTACTTCATCGTCGATCAAATTTGTGAATTAGAAGACGATCTTTGAGACAAACATGACCACATCAGCCGAATTAGAAGAAGAAATCGAGCTTTTTCGATCAACTAGAGGTGCATTCATCTTCAATTCCGCAAGAACTACGAGGCATGTATGTTACCAATCAAATCGATTTCAATGATGCAGTTGAATTCGCCTTCAGTTACGTGGAACGAAGAAGAAAACGTAGATTACGCAGAATATTTTGTTCTGGATCCAAAATCCAGATCCATAATACACAGTTGTATGCGATCACATGTTCAAATACAACTGTGTATTCTGAATCCGGATTTTGGATCCAAAACACGTGTTTGCATACCAATCAAACACGTATTCGCATACAACTGTATATTTTGGATCCATAATTTGGGCCCAAATCAGAATACGTAATAAACAAGACAATACATAATTCGTGTTCTGGATCCAAAATACAAATTCTTCCTACCTCATTGTTTATTAGAGACTTGTTTACCTTTGACTAACAAGTTGCATTTCTTTGTTTGTTGTTTATGATACAAATGAAACAAGGGCATTTCGATGTAGTGTGTGGCATGTGGTCCAACCAAAGTGGTAAATGGAAAATTTTGTTGGACAACACAAAGTTGGTTAAAGTAATTCAGTTAAATGCGACTAGCACTCTTGAAGATATCAGAACAATGGTTTCAAAAGACTATGGTATGGAGCAAAGTATGTTTGATGTTGAAATAAGCTACCTTCCTTCTGAATGGGTCGGTGCATTTGAATCTCCTCATGTGAGCGTCACAGACGATCCACAAGTTCGTTATTTGCTTGGATACTGTAAAAGATGTCCCTACACGGTTATGTGGTACTTTAAACACAGTGAATATATTGCAAGTGATCCCAATTATCAGAGTACCAGAAACATGTTTTACCTGAATGAGGAACCATAATTTTTAAACGACGAGTATGACAATTACGGTAGTAGTTCGGGATCGCCAAACAGTTGTGTGCCAAAGAGAATATAATACGAAGGTTGTTCTGTAGATGCTGACTACAATGTCGATGATGGATTAGATGATGAAGTTGTGGGCGAAACTTAGATGAAAAGTTCACGTGGTGTAGACTGTCTACATGAAAATCAACATTTCAAAGACAAGAGAGAGATGAAAATAACTTTGGAGTTATGTGCAATGAAGTTATTGTGTGCAATTAGAGAATTTGAGTTGAGCGTCTGGATGGATCAACATTCTTCCGCATCAACAAATACGTTGACCTAAGTAAGAAAACCAAGTTCTCTAGGAAGGCTTCATCAAAAAAAATTGGGCATGTGATCATGAAGAAATACGAAGGTGTGAAGGATGGTCCTAAACCAAAGAAAATCATCAATTTCATGCGAACATACTATGGTTATGAGCTCTCCTATTCACATGCATGGGAGTCTCGCGAGCACGCGGTCAATTCTGTTAGAGGCATTCCAGAGAAGAGTTTCTTTAATATTCCGAGTTATTTGTACTTGCTAACACAAGCGAATCCTGGGACTTATAGCAAGTATAAAACAAACGATGAAGGGAAGTTTGAGTATTTTTTTCTCTTGTTTGGTCAGTGTGTTAGAGGGTTCTATAAGGCAATTCGAAGGGTAATTGTGGTTGATGGAACGTTTCTTAAAAGCAAATACAAAGGAGTTCTACTCGTTGCCACAACCGTAGATGGGAACTCCAACTTGTACCCTATTGTTTTTGGGATTGTAGAAACTGATAATGATCGTTCTTGGGAGTGGTTTTTCACACAACTAAAAGCAGTTATTATTGATCAACAGAGTTTCATGAGATCAATATCCACCACTTTTTGACAAATATCGTGACATATTTCAAAGCAAATGATTTAGCCTGGTTGGTTGCGAAAGCTTCGAAAGCTTACATAATTGTTGAGTTCGAGGACACTTACAATCGCATTTGTAGTTGTTGTTCGATTGTGGCAAAATATTTCGAGAAGGCTGATGTGAAAAAATGGAGTTGAAATCATTTTATGGGTTATAGGTACGACATGAGAACCACCAATCCAGTTGAGTCAATCAACGCAACTTTGTGCACACCTAGAGAGTACCCGCGTATTCCTCAACTCGAGAGTATAATAGAAATACTGACTCGCTGATTTTTTGAATGTCGAGCCAATAGTGCAAAGCACTCAGCTCCGTTGACAGCGGACATCGAGGATAAAAAAAGGATGGCAAACACTAAATCGATGATTGCTTCGCAGTCTACCACTAGCAAGTTTGAGGTTAAAGGTGATGCATATTACTATGTTGTTGATTTGGATGCGAGAACATGCTCTTGCAAGAAATTTGATCTAGATAAATATCCATGCAAACATGCAATCAAATGCATATTTTTTGTAGGCGTGGAGTTTCACACACTAATTGATGAGGTTTATCACACGAGTTCGTGGAAAACTGCCTACGAAGAAAGCATCAATCCTTTAGCGGTTTCTGAAAATGTGTGAGTAATTCCATCTGTTGAAAACTTGGAAGTGTTACCACCTCGAACAAGGAGAGGACCTGGCAGACGAAGAAAAAGAAGACACAAGACCGTAGAAGATAAGATAAGATCATCTCAGGCATCCGAGGAGTCTATGCAATTCAGGAGGCACATATGCGCTCAATGTGGTAATGAAAATCATAATAGAGCTACATGTGATATCCCATTCTAGATCCACGGTTCTATTGTTTCGTTTTTTGGTTCATCTTTCGTATTTGGATCATTGTTTTTCGTATTTGGATCATTTTTCGGATTTGGATCATTGTTTTTTGTATATGGATCTTTGTTGTCTATTATGATCTTTGTTACGCATGATAGAACGTGTTGTCTATTACGCTCTGTCTGTTATTATGTTCAGTCTGTTATTATGTTATGTCTATTAACTCTTGTTGAGTCTATTACATTGTTTAATATGCTTGCTTGTTCAAGTCATGCCTATTTATACCAAATTATTAGTTCACATCTCCCACACTCAACATTTCCAAAAATCCCACAAACAAAGCACAAAACAATGGTGAAACATAAGAAGCAAGACAACGTTGAAGATGATGCTAATGCGTCAACAAAGGTTGATAGTACATTTAGCCTACCGGAGGATGCGAAATATGCTCGGATCACAATGGTGCTTCCTACTGGACGGATGTCCATACCGAAAGACCGTCAGAATGTAAAGGCACTACTCAATTTTTTTCAGGACCTTCTAAAGCGGATCGATGGTTCGTAGTTTGCAGTTGGTTTTTCCATTACACATTATGTTGTTCTCTCGTTTATTTCCGTAGTTTGTAGATGTCTGTTGTTTGAATTTTATTTCCTTTGAACTCTATGTCGTTTGAAGCTTTTAATTGAAGTTTTAGTATAAAACGATGATTGTTCTCATTTTGATGCGAGAACATGTACCGTTATGAAAGTTTCAAGATCATAAGACGTTTATGGTCGAGAACACGTATGTTATGTTTGTCTTGATTGATTCCAGAACTCGTCTCATGGATCAGATCTAGAACACGTTTTCTGCAGAGTAGACATAACCATAACACGAGTACTAACCAAATAATTTCATTACATAACTTCACAAGTACTAATCTAACACGTCTATGTACAAACAAGTCATAGTAATAACAATCATCAAATAACAATCCTACCTAGAGAAACATAAACAAATTTGATTTCAATAGAGGTCCACTATTTCTGGCTCGACACACTTTGTTGGCACGTGTTTTGTCGTTCGATCACTAGAATTTCATCTGATACAGCTTCCCAAATCTCTATGGCTATTTTCTGCCTCGCTCCTGGATGTTCTCATCATTCAACAAATTGAAGTTCATTCCTTTCAAGTGGCACTCAATGTATTTGAGTGTGTATGCTCCACAATGACAACTAGACTTGTTAAGGGATTTTGGGACCTCTGCTATCTTGACTGTATACGGATTTATGGTCAATGATTTTCTATATGAATCTGGTAATGCTTGTTGCAAGATACACAAAATAGCTACCTTGAATGCGTCTTCATAGGCAGGCCCCCTCGGTGGCGTACAGTCAAACACATCGATATGACTATCTAGGAAGTTAATGCACAGAGCAATCCAATGATTACCGTTGACGTGTAATGGGGTATAAACCCGATCAAAACCCAGTAACCACTTCTTATCAATCTTGTCATGGGAATGCATAAAACATGTCGCGTGTAATTGTAGAAAAATGTCTCGTGGATTTGTAGAAAACCTGTAGCGTGGGATTGTAGAAAACTGTCATGTTGAAATTTCACGTCGAACATATAATTCAAAAATTCAACATTTTTATGCTCCCATCCACCTAAGTTCGATTTTCCCTATAAAGGTAAATAACCAAATCCGTTTCCTATAGGGATGCAGCAAAAATGAGTAAGTATCGTATGAGTTATTGATTATTAAAGAGGCGTATTTAAAACTTACATCAGTTGCAATCCATTTTGTAGGTGACATGAGGCGATCAAGCATTCTCCGATTCACTTTGATTGAGCCTAAAGGTATGGAACTATCTAGCGTCAACCATTGAAGCATCCCGTCAAATGATTCTTCTAGATACCGAACTAAGGGATCATCTTTCAATCCCCGACATTTTCTGTCTAGTGATGGTAGTTCTTCCATAATAAGCCTACACCGCTTGCCTTTTTATTAGGACTCTTACTACCATCTTGATCCAAGAACACTCCAAATTTACTTCTCTCTAATGTATGAATATCATCTTTCTCGGTTACGTCTTGAGTTGCAATAGGGTCGAATCCAGGAACTAGTGTTGCTTGTGAAAGGAACCCAACTTTCTTTTGCATGTATTCTTGTGTACATATATTCTCATCATGGATGTCATTTCTTTGACTGAAGAGGTCATTTAAGTCTTCCAAGCTAGTGTCCTTACGACCCTTGGGGTCTAAATCCAAGTCAACATGATCTTTCAAGCTAGTGCCCTGAAGAATTCACAAAACCCGACCAATTAACAAAATCCAGAACACATATTTTGGATTTAGATTTCATATCCAGAACACGTTAGTACAAATTGAAAATGTAACAAACAGGTAAATGTCATACAAGGTGTCAGAGGAACACACTTATGGTTGATGTTTGCTGCCATGGGGCTTCTTCCAAGTTGGTTCCCTACACAAATTCAAAATTTACACAAAATTTCAAATAGACTCCAGATCTAGTACAGGTATGCCATTCCATAATTCAAATCCAAAACAAGCCGGATAACGTACCACCAAAGTTTTCGTAGTCAGTATTGAATGACGTTCGTACACTAGTAAAAAATTCATATAGCCACGAAATTTCCCACAAAAAATTTCGTGGCTAAAAGAATCCCAC
Source organism: Biscutella auriculata (assembly GCA_900406285.1). Taxonomy (NCBI): domain Eukaryota; kingdom Viridiplantae; phylum Streptophyta; class Magnoliopsida; order Brassicales; family Brassicaceae; genus Biscutella; species Biscutella auriculata. The sequence continues at coordinate 7,554 of OVAO01000223.1, forward strand.
GAATTTCCCACGAAAACCCACGAAAACCCACGAAAATAATTTGTGGGTATTTCGTGGTTAGTCATGGGAAAATACCCACAAATTTCCCACGAATATAGCGCGTGGCTAACATACCCACGCATTTCCCACGAAGTATGTTTGTGGCTAATATAGCCACGAATTTACCACGAAATCAGGTCGTGGCTACTATAACCACAACTTTCCCACGAAAATAGTTCGTGGCTAAACCAAAATAGCCACGAATTTCCCACAAAAATTGTTCATGGCTAATTTTCAAATAAATTTAAAACTTTAAACCCTAAACCCTATACTCTAAACTCATACACTTTTTAACCATTAACTCAAAACTATAAGCTAAAAACTAAAAACCCAAATTCAAAACTTTAATTTATATATTCAAAACCTTAAACTCTAAAACTCTAACCTTTAACTATAAACTCTAAATTAAAAACTTTAAATTCAAAACTCTAAATCATATAATTTAAACCCAAAATCAAAAACCTAAAATTATAAACCCTAAATCATAAATCATATACTCTAAATTTGACCTTTAACTCTAAACTCTAAATCATATATTTTAAACCCTAAAATCTAAAACTTCAACCTTTAACTCTAAACTCTAAATTTTAACATCCAAAACTCTAAAACCTCAACCTTTAACTCTAAACTCTAAATTTTAACCCCATAAACTATAAACTCAAATTAAACTCTAAACTTTAAATCATAAATCATATATTCTATAACTCTAAACCACAAAAGAGTAAAAATGATAACAAAAAATAACATATTAAATAAAAAATTAGATAAAAATATTTAAAATTCGAAAATATGAACAAAGAATAAATAAATAGTTAGATCAAAGAATATATATAAATATTCAGATCAAAATAATTTGAAACATAAAAACTATTAACAACAATTAAATATCTATATCAAATTAAATCGAAAATTGAAAATACTAATAAATAATATATAAATATTTATATCAAAATAAATTGAACATTGAAACTATAAAAATATGAAGAAATATTAAGATCAAAATAAACTGAAAATGAAACGAGTAAAAATAATAAATAAACATTTAGATCACAATAAATTTAAACTAAAAAAATAAAATAAATATATATAGATAAAATTAAAATAAAATTATTAACAAGAATGCAATAATTATTTAGCTCAAAATAGCTTAAAATTAAAGTATTAACAAAAAATAAATACAAATTATTGATAAAAAAATAATTAATAAACTGATTAATTTTGATTGGTTCATCTTAGTTCACAAGGATTAATCTCTAGTTGATCTTGAACCGTTGATAATAACTGATCCAACGGCTCAAGACATTTTTCTCTTCTCCTTCATTTCCTCCCCTCTCTCCTCTCTTTGCGAATCGATGGAGAGCTCTCTCTCTCTGAGTCAAAAAAAAATTATTCCTCTTATCCAACTAAGCGATCGACGATGGATGAGACTTAGATGGCGACGGCGACAAGCGGCAAGAGCGAGGGCATCTTCTTCTCCTCGGCGAGACGGACAGCGAACGGCTCTCCTCAGCGCGATGAACGGCGAGCGGCTATACGAGGGCGCAACGGACGGCGAAAGGCTATGCGAGGGCCGGTTAAGCGAGGGTGTCTTCTTCACCTCCGGTTACGGCGTGATGGCGAGCGGCTATGCGAGGCAGCGGCTAAGCGAGGGCTTCACCAGATCCGAAGAAGGCGAGCCATCTTCGCCGGCTGTCACTAGATCCGAAGAAGGCGAGCTGCGTTGCCGGTGGTGAGAGCGACGGCGCGACTTCGCGAGAGTGATGACGGCGAGCGGCGAGAGCTACGACGGCGAGAGCAATGGCGGCAAGAGTGATCGACCGTTCTTCTTTTTTGTTATGTATTTTTTAAATTTAATTATTAATGTATAAAATTAATATATTTAATAATTAATATATAAAATAATTGTTTAATTTTTTTTGAAAACAATTTGTATTATTTTAATATATTAATTTATTTAATTATTTTTTGTTTTAAAATAATAAATAATAAATAATTTTCTTTTAATATATGGATCAGTAGCCACGAACAACCCACGATCAAAATTCGTGGCAAAATGTACCCAGGAATACCAACGAAATATTTGGTGGCTAATTTCGTGGCAAATAGTCACGATTAGCCACAAATCATCTTTTCCCACGAAGCTATAAATACGAATTTTTTTCGTGGGAATTTTGTGGCTAATAGCCTATACCCACGAAAAATAGTCTTTTCCCACAAAATATTTCCTGGCTATACAAAACTTTTTACTAGTGATGGTGATTTGAATATCTTCATTGTCTGAAGATTCTTTCCTGCCCTATAAATACACCAAACTATCAAACAATATTTACGATGCGCAAAATAGAAAGCCTATTTGGGACAAAAATATACATTCAAATCCATAAAAGTCATATATACATAGTACATCATACATGATCTTTCTCCCAAAATATTACAGTCTGTTAGAGACAAACATTACAGTGTTACAAAAGTTACATGCCCAATTACATTTTGGGACCAGAGGGTTGATACAAACCTGTTCAAAATAACGTTAAACAAAATTATTTAGTTGTTTTCTTACGTATCAAACGATTGGGAGCAGCAGTGGGGTTTGAAGCCGAAGCTAACAGTGCGCTTGTCAGCTGCGAGATACTGTCTTTTATTTGAGACATGTGATGCTCAATCATCTTATCCAGTCGTGTCTCTGGACAAGCAACATAAGACCCGATCTTCTTACTGTGATGCTCAATCATCTTATCCAGTCGTGTCTCTGGACAAGCAACATAAGACCCGATCTTCTTACTGTGCCGTGTCTCTAGAGTCGCAATATACGACTTGATCTTCTTATCAAGCAGTGTCACCAGACTAGCCATAGAAGCCTCCATCTTCTTATCCACCAATGTATATAGACTCCAAAGGAAGACTCAAACAATCCCTTCATGAATGCTTGCATATCTTCATTCATGTTGCTTCCTTGTCCTCGTGGTAAACGTTGAGACAGCAACGTCCTTTGACGTTTTACTGCCCACAATCTTGATGTTTACTCTTGGACGGGACTTGTCTTTTCTCCACTGGGGCATTATCACCTATCTCCTCATACGTATGCTTTGCTTTACTAGATCAACGTAATCAAAGCATATATGTTGATAACCGAAACAAACAAGAAAAATAAAGCATATGTTATCAACGATCCAGATGATCCACAACACATGTTGATCCAGAAGACGTGTGCTGAAACAACAAATGAATTCATAGATCAAGAAAACCATGACATCAATCTCAAATTCCTTTCTACAATATGAAACTCTAGGAAATCACAAAGAGACAATCGCAATTGAGAATCAAAACTATCCTTACAATCGTAACAAAGCAGTTACGAACTGAACAAATCTTATAAATATCGCGAATCACTACACCCGTAAACCAAGATATTGAAACAAACCTGTATAAAAATCAAAACAAAAGCATACAATCTAAACTATATTGAGACAATCGCAAACGATAATCAAATCTATCATTACAATTGAAACGAAGTAGTTACAAACTCGAGAAACCCATATATCGAAACCCAGAATATCGAAACCAAGAATATCGAAAAAAAGCACTTAATCACGATAAACCTGTTTATCTGGGTTTTCCGTATAGAAGAAACGGTGGAGATGAGAAAAGGTGTAGATGAGACTCGGCGGAGATAAGATTTGGCAGAGGCGGAAAATTCTTCTCGTGTTCTGGATGTCGATTCCGGAGTAGGCGGAAATTTCGACTCGAAAGTTAATCTTTAGGGTAAAAATGTTTACACGAAATTGAATCCGAGTCGATATTGGTCAGACGAAATTGAACTAGAATCGAATCTGGTTCGTTGAAATTGGAATCGCATTTGGTTTAATTGATTTAAATTAATTCAGAAAAATTGAAAACATAATCAGATTTAGGCAAAGGTTAATATAGAATTAACACAAAAAATAAAGTTTAATCTCACAAATTCGATTGAAAAGTCCAATTACACAAACGTGAGTGATTTTTTACCATTTTCACCAATTCTTTCAATTATAAACCAGTCACACTTTCTCTTTGTTGACCGCATAACTTTTATATGTGAATATATTTATAATCAAATTTGTAACTTCTTAGATATTTTCACATAAAATTACCAATTTACCACATTACTTTGTGTTAAAAAAGGCTTTCGAATTATTTATATATGTCATATCCATATTAAAATGAAAATATATTTGAATCTAACATATGTTCGGATCCATATTTCTTTTATATATTTTCTTATTATCATACACTAAATATTAAAATGAGATATGTTCATATATATTTAATAACGATATCAATTTTACTATTAACAAATGCTGACTAAGCAACAATTTCATGAAAATACAAAAAATAATGTCGTTTTGTGATTTGGAATAGTTTTTTAACAATTATGACAAGTCATTTTTATTTACTATGACTTGAATTGTTTTTTAAAAAAAGCCTTTACACATTAACCAAGATATATATCTTAGTGGTTTATGTTAGTATGATCGATGTGTTTCATGGGAATCGAGTCCTATATACTATATATTATTGACAAAAAAAAACGATTGACACGTTGATATGAATTGTCTTTTTAACACATGAATTAAATTATTTCAATTATATGAAACACATTGTTTAACTCTTTCTCCTCCTGGCTCTTCCTTGCTCGAAATTTCTAGAAGTTGGGAGCGAAAAATCTTCATCATTTTGGAGTAGTAAAACTCATATTGAGGAGGAAGTTTTTTAAGATTGATTGCATTTTAAACGTATATAAGAAAGAAAAGCTTGGATTGAAGGACTATTTTCCTTAAAAAAGTAATGAGATAAGGTTTTTAATTTATCTCAGTCACTTAACAATTTTGAAAAATAAAATTGATTATATCAAGGTCTTTTATGGTGTAATGTTTATGTAAGTTGATTTGGTTTACAAATTTGAATATATGAGATTGTATTTAACATGAACATCAACTATTGAATTATATGACTGAGTAAATTTCGTTTTTATTTCAGTTTTTACGATATATTCTTACAGCGCTACTACAATGAAAAATTTGAAATCTCTGGGAATTGTGTGCTTAGATACAAAGGAGGCGAGGTCCACACTATGCAATGTGACTCACATTCATTATTTTTTAACATAGTTGATTCTTTGGGGAACTCTTTTGTGGCAAAAAAATCTGGTATAAGCTCTTATTTGGGTATGTCGGACTTGAAGTTAATGTACACTTAATGTTTTAGAGAATGTGTAACGTGGCAATGTGGGTTAAAGTAATCGAAATTTTGTTGGAAAGGGATGATGTTGAAGATGACGGCACTGGAAATTCAGGCGAGGAAGTTGTGAGTGAGGAAGGTGATGGTGTTGGTTATATCGTAGATGATGGTAATGGTAGTGAGGCTGAACAAATTTTTAAGGAGGAAGCTAGCGTTGAGAAAAACGTCACAAAATTTATTGGCGAGGAAGCACACTACAACTCTGAGGCCACTCCGCTAACTCGGATGGTGAGGAAGCAGAAAATCGGATGCGTACACAAAGATATAAGAGAGGCACCGGTGAGCTCTCAAGCTTAAGCCACTTTTTACAGCATACCTGTTTTTAAAGATTACGCACTTGAGATTTCTAAGTATAATTCTTACACAACTTCTGATTCTGAAAAGCATTATTTTCAGATTAAGTATCCTAACTTCTGAAATTATATTTTGTTTTAATAGTTTAAATCCAAGTTCAGCTGTGGACCTTGAGACAGTAAGTGAAGATGATGGATTCACAAGTTTAGCCAATTCTATGTGTGTTTTAAAGCATTGGGAACAATATGGCTTACTCATTACCATAAAATCATTGTGATTGATGGTTGTTTTTAAAAAATAATGTTAAAGGATAGGTATTGACAGGAATAGGGAGAGATTCAAACAACCAATTTTACAATGTGGCTTGGGACGATTGTGTAGGTGGAAAACATTGATAGTTGGTTATGGTTCATAACAAAACTGAAAGCAGACTTGCAACCTATAGATGATGATGGATTCACCTTAATCTCATATCGACAAAAGGTTTGATGGCTATTTCAAAACTTTCAAACTTCTTTGCAAATTTATGTGTACTTATCTATGTTTTTAACACATTGTAAGGATTACTTCTATCTGTTGAGCAAGAGTTGCCTAAAGTAGAACATTGAATGTGTGTCGACATGTTTACGGTAATCTTAAGAGCTTTTCTAGGGAAGTCTAGCATGAAGACCTGCTATGGGTTGTTGCAAAGAGTTACAAAATTGTCGAGTATGGGAAGGGTGTAGAAGTAATGAAGAACTATGATCATCAAATCTACGAAGCCATGATGATGAAGAATTCACTGAATTACAGCCGAACTTTCTTTAGTAACAAAGCATATTATGAGGATGTTAGCAACATCTTCTCCGAGTTTTATAATAGTACGATCGACAAAGCAAGATTGATGTCCACTATGGAGATGTTGGAGATAATTAGAGACAAGTTATGGTCTAAATTGATGTTAGGATCACGAAAGCTCTAAGGGATACAAATAAATACAGTTTGAAAGTGGCCAATACAAATGCGGAAGAGGAAAGTCATCATAAGTTTTGTAGTTCATATTTTGGAGCTAATGGGTGGTACGAAGTAATTGAGAATGGTTGTTCTTTCAAAGTTTATATGATAAGGAAGACACGTTCTTGTAGAAGGTGGGATATGACTGGGATTCCTTGCCATCGTGCCTTGTGTGTGATACTGTTGAAGAAGCTCAACATAAAGGATTAAATCTTGGATTGGTACTTGACATCTACATGGGTGGCATAATACAACGACTCAATCATGCCACTGAATGACATGTAATTCTAGAGAAAATTAGACAAATCTAGAATACAAACACCACCAAGAGATATCTCTCTAGGACCTAAGAAGAAACAAAAAAGAATTAAGAGTAAGTATGATTTTCCTAACAAAAAGTTGAATGTTAAGGGTCTACAAGAGTCTCAGAATAAACAAGTTAGAACAGCTAAGGTTGGCTGAGTTTTCCAATTAGTCGATGTAATTCAACTGATCACCACATAAAAAGGTGTACTTCTATTGGGATTGTGTACAAGAGGCCGAATAAATTAAACAATAATCAAGCACCTAGTGAGGCTATGACTCTCAGTCATGGAGAGAGACCCTGCCAAAACCAACCATCCCAAACTTTACATAAGGATTAGGTGACATTCGCCACTCTTGTTTAGATTATTTTTTGTAGGATTAATTTCTTGTTTAGATTAATATGCTGGTTTAAAATTTTTTGTTGTCTTGTTGTTGTTATGCACGAAAATATAACATGCTATTAGAATTGTTGTTTTTGTGCATGAGAATTATTGTCGTTATGCATGAGAATTGTTGTTGTTGTTGTTATGCATGAAAACTTCTTAGCTTGTTCTTATGTATGAGAATTGTTGATGTTGTTTGCATGAGAATTATTATTATCCCAATTCGTATGATCTAACCTCTTAACTGATGAGTTAATATCCATTAACATCGATACTAAGACCATGTGGAATGGCATAACTAATCTCAACCATTATTATATTAATATTTATATTATTATATTATTATTATATTAATATTTATACAAATCTCAAACAAATAAAAACTCTCACCAAATTTTTTTTTTTCCCTTACATTGATGTATCTTAGCTAAGAATTCTTAATAATATTTTATTATTATTATTATTTAAATTAATCAATACTAATAAAAACATATTACTAATATTACATTAAAATAATTGAAAACATATTTAAACATATTAACTGTAATCATATCCTAGTTTTTACACCACTTTTATTGATCATCATAATAAAATTCCAGCACAAAAAGAAAAATCTGGTAAAGGCTCAGAAGGATTTTGATATACCTGAGACATGAAGTGCCTCTGAACAATGTCAACTAGTTGCTCTCTTGATGGATTAGGAATTGCATCCACCTACCAAATAGTTCGTTCAGCATAGAAACTAGAGTCCTAGATTGAGTGAAGAATAGTTGTCATAGAAACAAGACTTGAAGTCTCAGTTAAAAACGGACCACTGCTTCTGTATTCTCAAGTACACGACATAACATCCACCAACCTATATTCATTTATTGCATATAAGAAGACAATTCAAAAACGTATTTGATGATATAGAATTTCAATAACTAACAATCTAGTTCTCTACACATGGGCAGACTTATCTTTGTTATTCGATTTTGAAGCAGTTTTGATGGACAAACAGATTCCTTCTCTGGAACTCTTATCTTTGTCAGCGGCTTGATCTTTAGCATGGATAGCAACCTTGATCACAGAAAGAGAAAATAACTCATTCATATGTCTGGTCAATTAGTGCAGGAAACGTATGAGCTATTGAATTCACTTATACACATGTACAAGACTTTTGATCAGCCCAAAACCACATTGAACGATGCAGAAGCAATGGAAGTAGAAACGAAATATGATAAGCCCATCAAACTAATTTGAGTTTAAGAAATATGCCAAAGACACCTCCATTCTCCAAAACGTTAAATGGGAGAAAGAAACTAAAGGATAAAAGCCAACACACATATATGACCATAGAATAAGAGTTTGTATAAAAACAAATGAAATTTAAACATTAGCAGTAGATGGAATGAGTTTTAACATGTGAAGCATTGTGGTCGTATGGCCCAAGTATATCCATCATTTGAGGATAAGGTAAAGGGGATGTTAAAGAGTTTCCAGCTTGATTCCCAGGTAAATTGCCTCCAAGCCTCTGCAACAATACAAGCAAATTCTTTCAAAAGAATGGACAAGATAGATAGCAAAGTATCAATATCACTTAAATACAGCCGCAAGATAAAATTAGAAGTAGTAAGAAAATACTACAAAACTAGAATTCTTTACCCTTCCAAGTTATTTGAACCATTCGCGGAGTTTAAACCAATTGAAAATCCACGGTTATAAAGAGGAGTACTGCTACTCTCCACTGGAACAAACTCCTTCAAAGAATTGCCACCTGTTTGGTAGTCGAACCAGAATGGTTGCACTTGCAAGAAGAATGCATATATCAGTTAGGATTACGGTAAACCTGGAAACTATAAGCTTTTCTAAGTCTGAGAACATTTCAACTTACCACAGATGATGTATTCTGCAATCCCACACGCAAAGCAGGCAAATATGTCTCATCACCATATTCTAGTATTTGTTCTTCATCCTGATCAGATTGGCAAAGAAAACATTAGATCTATTAACTTTAAAAAAACGATAGAGTTCACCGTATTGGCTAAGAAGACATCAAATTTTACCTACCTCAGACAAGGATTTATGTTCTGCCTCCCATTCTGACCATTGTTGTAATAAACTCTCCAGCTTCTGCTTACTAGCTCTTACAGATGCAAGACAACAAGAATTAAAAAATGAAGAAGAAGAACACCAAAAACTTAACTTCTGTTCGAGTTGACAGTTTTCGTTTGACCAAACCTTGTTAAGTGTTCACAGTCGACATGCATGCCCAATCGAACATGCAACTACAAACGAAAACGAAAATTAGAAGAGAAATACGCCGATTATACACGAAACAGAGGACATAACATATATCGCCATCCATGTTCAGATCAAACGGAAAAAAAACGATGACGGCGAATCGCTTTCGCATCGCCGTCTCGACGCTCTCTCATTTTTTTTTTCCTTTCACGCGCAAAATGAAAGTGAAGGAGAAGACCCTTCCAATTCATTTTAGCTATTTTCCTTTTGACCAATTAAACCATGCCAGTAAGGGTTTTCAAGGGGTTCTATAATCCTTTGAATAAGATACGTTTCTGGTTATAATTGGGTTTAATTCATTTTTTGGACTTATTTAATTCTTAGAAACCCATACTAGAAACTCTATACATATACCATTGTACATGGTCTAATACTTAATATGTATGAAAATATCTCGTTTCAATATTTAGTGAATGATAACAAATAAATATATAATATAAATATGGATCCGAACAGATATAGAATAATCTGAAAGCCCGTTTAAAGAATAACTAAATTTCTGTATAATACGCCATTCACAATCATGCTATACATCTTGTATGAAACCCTCAAGGTGTATTTTTAGTATAATATTATGGAAAATTGTAATGTATTTTGATATTACTTGGTAAAACTTGTAGGATGATCACAAAATGTTAGAGGGTTGATATGTCTTGATTTTAGGGATTTATGACTTGTCTTTTTGATATGTTTACAACATCTTATCGAGTTAACAAACGTATTTAGAGTTTATTTGTCTCTTTTTTTTGTTTTTACAGGTTTGAAGTTGATAATTGAAGAAATGAAGCTTTTAGACGTTATCACAAGAAGATTTGAAGAATTCTAGATCCGTCAATCTTAGGATCGATCGAACCTCATTAAGGATCGATCGATCCATCCTCCAAACAAGATTGTTAGGATCAAACCGCAAAACGCTAGACCGATGAAGAAATTGGGATGGATCGAACCCTACAAGGATCGGTCAAATGTTTCCTAAATCAAATGTTCACACCGTTGCGAAAAATATGGGATTATGTGACGAAATCAAACATGATCGATCGAACCTCACTTATGATCGATCGATCCCGGAAAAGGAAAATTTCCAAATTTGCATTTCAAAACTCAAGCCCACAAGTATAAAAGCAACAAAGACCAAGAATTTTGAAGACACTCTGTTTACAACACTTTTCATTGCTTTCTAGTTTAGGTTATTTTTACCCGAATTCTACACTTTACAGTTTTCTGCAAAACGAGGTTTAAGATATTTGCATTCTAGGAAGATTGATCTGATCTGACAATTATGTATTTTGAACCCTTGTTTTTATTTATTCTATTACAATATTTGTTTTATTTGCTTTCATCCATGAAATGTTTGATCACCTTAGTTATGTCTTAATAGCCTAGTAAATTGGATTTAGGGTTTTCACAATGGGGGAATTATGGTTCATGTTAGATTAGGGTTTTTAGAAAAGAAAATAGTAGGGTCATTCCTTAGTATCTAATATGTAACCTAGATTCCATATAACAAATTGAATTGTTTAACACTAATTTGCCTAGATCGGATTGTAGTCAATAGAAGTTAGATGTCTGCTGGGATTTCTAAGTTACTGGGTCTAGTTTCGAGTGATTAGTTTCTAGGTACCAAATGGTTAGTTTAGGCATAGGATTCGCACCCTAGACCCATGGTTGATGCTACAATAGAGATTAAGTGAAAGGAACAAATAGTAGGTTTACTTTAACCAACTTGAGTCTAGCATTGAGTGCCATAATTTTAGGTGTTAAAGAGTTTGCTTAGGCATAGGCTAGCTCCAAAGTTTTAAGTTAGTCTATTTTCAGAAATCAAAATAGGTTTTACAAATCTGAAATCTCATTATCACCCAACAATTTAAGTAGTTCTCAAAAACCCCCCTTTAAAATTCCTTAGGTTTGATTGCATGTTTATCTTTACAATATTCGCTTTTGCTTTACCTTTACTCCTTTCATTTGATTTCTTATTGTTAGTTACCACAACCACATTTCTTTATTTCATCTTAGCCATTATTAAGTCTATACAATCTCTTCGTGTTAGATCTTTAGTCTATGTGGATTTGATCTCTAAGTACTACTACGATTGTTGTGGAAATGTAGATTAGCTTTCTAAGATAAAATCTGACTGACATCAAGTTTTTGGCGCCGTTGTCGGGGACTTAACCCGCAAACCTAAAATTCTAGGACTAAGTTTTCTTCTAGAGAATATTTCAGTTTTGTTTTACCTTTTTTTATATCGATGAATCCCCCGTCAAGATCGATCTAACTTTCTTTATGGGCTGCATGATCGATCATACCTCTTTATAATCGATCAAGCCTTTACAACGACTTCTATGGAAGAGCTTTATGCCGCGATGAAATCGACGATGAACCATGTGATTCTGATGAGACACCTGTAAGCGCGAGAGAGAAATCCAAGGTAGAGCTAAAATTTTCGGATTCTGATAAAGGATCAACAGGTTGTCCATCTCTTCCGTCGATGCCTCGTAGACGATGACAACGGTGCGGAGGAGGAAATTTTGCAGGGAGTTCGCCAAAAACTTACGCGAGCGAGAATGAATCGAAAAGGCGAGAAAGGGGAATAACATTCAGAGGAGGAGGAGGAAATTGCGACCGAAGTATCCACCGTGGGTTGATAATACGCGGAGGAGCTACAAGGAATACAGGTGCAACTAATACCTGATCGAAGGTAGCTTCAGAAAAAGAAGTTGCACGGTCATGGAGGTGGTGACAAGGCGTGCCATGTCTATATTTTTATTTATTTTAGGTATTTTATGTATTTTATGTATTTTTTCCTTTTATATTTATAATATTATGTATTTTTCTTTTGTATTTTTAATTTTAGCTAGTATTATATTAATATATATATAAAATAATATATTTAATAAAACCTAATTAAAAATTATATTTAATAATATATATATATATATATAATTAATCTATATAAAATTAGTATTTTATATATATATATATATATATAATAGTTGTCAGATCTATAAAAATTTCATTATAGTTGTCAGATCTATAATAGCGTTGGAGCAATGCTATTATAGATAAAATAAATATTATACATTAATTATCAAATATATATATATATACATATTTTTCTACAAACGAAATTATATAACATTTTTCCACAAACGAAATTATATATGGTACATCTATGATAGATGCGGCAGACACAAGGTTTATAGAAATGTTATTAAAAATGTATAATAGCAGTTTTAACGTGTTATCAATGAAGGTTTTTTTTAGTGCATTGCACCATATATCTAGCTTTCAGTCAGTCTGCAGCTAACACTACCAAATCAAATGGAGTTCCAAAAGATACCTTGAAATGCAGGTCGTTTGAGTTCTCTCTTGCAGATAGAGCTCATAACTTGTTTTACACTTACCACTAGAATCCACTGGAAGCTGGAGTGAATACAAAACTGTCTTTCTATGACAGTTCTATACAAAGGCCAGCTTGTTTCAGAGACATTCCATGAAGCTATTTATAATAGATATTTTGCCTTCTCTTTATTGGATTAAATAGAAGACTAATATCTATTAAGTCAAATGTAGTATAGTGGTTTTTAATCACTACTAAGTATCGGGAATGTATCGAACCATGATTCGGGGGTTTGATTACTCACAAATTCTATAGATAGAATAGATATGTCTAGATGAATAGATAGAGATTGTTTTTGTCACCAAACAAGTCTATTGAATAACAAGTAATGCAATAAAACTAAATTTCAACGAAGTCGATTTAAAGAGATATAAAGAAGAGACTAAGCGAATGGACTAAGGTTATCGACTCGTGTGATCTAGTTCTTACGCATACTACTCAATAATAACATTTAAATGTTTATCCTTAATCTAGGAACTATCCGGTTTAGATTAACCCAATCTCTTGGTGAAAACCCCTTTGACAAAACATGCAAATGTACAATCCTTTGACTAAATGCATGAATCAACAAGCAATAAACTCTAGTTCATGCAATTACTAAATGATCCTAGCACAATCACTTGGTTAGGCTTCAAATAGTACTAAGTTGCTTCATTCGAGCATTTCATCGAACACCTTCCGGGCAAGAAATGTCTAAGTTCTAGAATTGATTAATTAGTTCGATTCTAGCTTTAAACATAACAACAAAGTGAAGATAAATGGATTCCAAGCCCTAAATAGTATGAACAAACACTAAATCATCCTAATCTACCTAATCCATTCACTTAGCAAGTAAACTACTTACTAATCACCATCTAAACACTAACTACCAAAGCATAAACCATAGTAAATAATGAAAAGAAGATGAAATTACTAGTAGAAATAGTATTAGAAACTGAAAATCTTACAAAACATGAAGATGAAAAAGTTAAGGAGAGAAAAACTTAGATAGTTTCTAATTTAGGGTTCTCTTCTATTTATAGAAAGACCCTTCTTGAGAGACTATCCCGGTCAGATTTACCGAGATTGATTACAAAAGAGACCGGGACAAGTGGTTTTGTTCGTCGATAGAGAGAGTAATCCCGGTCTGGTAGACCGGGATGTGTCCACTAGGTTGTGTCTTAGACGTCGATCATTAAGAACTATCCCATTCTAGAATAACTGAGACATACACCGAGATTACATCATCTGCTTGGATTGGAGGGAAAGTCTCGGTCTGCATGACCGGGGTAGCTTCGCTGGGACGGCTTCGTTCACTTCATCTGTAGAATATGTCCCGGTCTGGATTGACTGGGATCCCCACCGGGATGTGTAGGTCTGCTTGGACTTAAGGGGCGATCCCGGTCAGGTTGACCGGGATAGATGGTCGGGGTCACGTACAGGAATTTGCTCTTTGTAGAGGATTTGCCTAAATTTTCAATCATTGCACCTTCTGACTCGAATTTCGTCTAATCTTTGTTCTCCACCTGAAACATGCAAATGGACACAAAAGACTCTAAATGCAACCTAAAATGAATGAAAAACGAATGGAAATAAATACTAAATCGACCAAAAACACAACATATCAACTCCCCCAAACTTATCATTTGTTTGCCCTCAAGCAAAACAAATTCTAAGTAAGGAGAAGAGGTTTGAAAAACGAAAACTAAGCAATTCAAAACCCAATGATGAGAGCGTTTCTAGCAAGCACAACTATTTGTCTCATCATCTAAGCCAATTTGGTATCCACTATCATTACTAAGCCAGGACAATCCACTTTACAATCTAAGTTGCTTTCCTACATTCATTCATGATTGAGCGTGAAACATGATCAAAACTTCAACACAAGGCTTCATTTGGTTTGGTAAAAAGGGGACTCCAAGCTAAAGAAAAAGGTTCCACACGGCATGAAGTTATTTGTAATGCGGATTATCTCGCGAAGTGAAGAGATTATAATAAAAGCAAGAAAGACAAAAGCAATATGGCATATTGTAACACCCGCGTCCCGCAGTCCTTACCGGACTGTAACGGTTTGGACTGACGGAAGAATCAGTAAGCCAAATGGCCGAGGAAATTAAGCTTGGTGCAGGACTAAGGCAATTTTGGGTGAATCTGCTAAGACCGGGAAGCTAACCGGACAATCGGGAGTGTTCAGGATGGATCTGACCGACGGACGGGCCGAGTCAAACAGTCTAGAGGGATTAGACTGACTGATAAGACCGGACTGGTCGGGACAGACAGTATGGGCTAAACTGACTCGTTGGACTGGGCAGTACATATCATACTGACTGGTCGGGTCAGGTCAGACTGACTGGATAGGCCGAATGGGATGATCCGATAGACTGGTAGTCCGGACAAGCCGAACAACTCGTGGACCAAGGCTGAACAACTCGTGTATCAGGTGGAGTAGCACGTGGACCAGGTGGAGCAACGCATGGACCAGGTGAAGCAAAGCATGGAACAAGTGGAGCAAAACGCAGACAACTGGAATCAGCAGTCGAGCCGAGATGGCCAAAGAAACATTTGAGTATGTTTGTCCGATCTACTTGTAATGTGTTGTTCGGTTAAGCCTTGTTCACTTTGTGAGTTCAAGAACTTGATTGGGTTAGCATGATGTTATGTGAATCTGATCAAGGAAAGGATACTTCGTGAGTCCCTGATCTGATCGGAGAGGCCTTATGGCTGCTTGTTCCCTGTTTTGGGCCTTTGTGGCTGCTTGATCCCCGCGTGGGTGTTCTGGGCCCTAGTGGCTGTCTGATCCCGGTATGGGTGTTTTGGCCCTTTTGGGCAAGACCTAGAGTGATTCGGTTAGGATTGGTTCTTTGTGAACTCTAGACTGTTACGAACTTTTAGGTCGAACTTGCGGGTTCGAGGCGCTTGTGAATCACTTATGCTTGAGATTGTGCCGGGTGGTCTGAATCACGGTACAGATGGGTCCCATGAAGTTTCCAGTGGAATTATTGGAGATGGATCCGTCGATGGCCCTTGGAGATAATTGGAATTATTGGAGATGGATCCTGATACCACTTGATACACGCTGAGTTACGTGAAACCGCCCTTGGGAATGGATCCGTCGACGACCGACTATGATAAAGCGGCCTCAACGTCCAAAGCTCTTAAACCTACGATCAAATGGAGTGAGGTTCGTTATTCGTCGACCAAACAGAGATAAAAATAAGAACAGTCGAGAGAGAGATGGGAAAGGAAGGGCGTTGGTCGATGGATTTGAAGTTGGGGTCGTCTGGTACAGCCGGTACGGAACGCCGGCGTACGGAAGAGAAGTTGCGCGCTTTCCTTCGACCGAATCTTCGCCAAAGTTGACGCCTTTGCTGGAGTCTCTCTTTTGGGTGAGATGATGAAGATCAGTCGAGAGGGAATGACGAAAAGGCGAGATCTGGTCGAGGTTTGTCGATGGNTCGGGCACGTACGGTACGGCCTCGCCGGGCACGTACGGTACGGCCTCGTCGGGCCGTACAAGGCTTTCCTTGAGAGATTTCTTCGCACAAATGAACTCCGATGGGGCTACAACTTTGAGGGGTGGAGTCTTGAGGTAAATGATGCAGATTGATCGGAACAGAACCGGTGGTTGACGGCGGAGGGAGGAGAACGATGGTGGAGGATCCGACTGATCAGGTTTCTCCTCAGGTTTTCCAGGAAGTGTCCTGGCTTGTCTCTTGATTGCATCAACCATTTGAGCTAGTTGAACGTCCATCTTCTTTACATGAGCGCCTAGAGACTCGTACTTGCCGTTCAGGTCGGCATAGACTCCATCGATCTTGGCGTGCATTTCCCTTGCGTGTTGCTTTTGAGATTCTAGGAGCTGGTACATCAAGGTCTTGAGATCATCCTAGTTAGTGGAGCTGGTTTGCTGACCGGAGTTGCCTTAGGGGTTAGGTTTGCTCGGCATGAAGGGTGGCTTGTTCTGATACTGGTACTGGCCTCTTGGCATGTACCCTTGCGTGTTCGCTCTTTGAAACTGGTTTCCTTGGCCTTGAGGGTAGACTTGATCTCCTGGATTTTCAACGTTAGGGTTTCTATAAGAGAGAGGGTTGTAGTTACCCTTGAAGTTTTTGTTGAATCCTCGGTTGTAGTTGTTCTGGCCTTGGATGTAGTTGACCTCTTTTTCTTCGTCATCTACCAGTGCATCATCAGCGTAGCCATCATTTCTTGGGATTTCTTCCACTTCATCACAGAAATGGACTAGTATTGGTCCTCTTGAGAGTTGTCCTTGCAATTGATCAATCCGGGAATTGAACTCTTGAATCTTCTTGGATTCAGCATTAGAGGTGGTTCCTCTCGTTGTTCGGTCGTACTCCGACGTGTGGTTGTTGTTGCTTGCCGCGAGGTTCTCTATTAAAGCGTAGGCATCCTCAATTGACTTAGTCATAAAGTTGCCATTGTTGGTCGTGTCTATGGAGAGTCGGTATTGATGGTCTATGCCTCAGTAGAAGGTGTTGAGCAGGTTAGCATGAGCAAAGTCGTGGTGTGGGCAATCTCTAAGATATTCTTTGAATTTTTCCCAAGACTCAAAGAATGCCTCTATCGGTCCTTGGTGGAAACCCATGATCTTGTTCCTGAGAAGGTTAGATCTAGCATTGGTATAGAAGTTTCCAAGGAAGGCGGCTCTTACCTCGGCCCATGTGGTGAGCGAGTTTGGCGGCAGTGACTTCAGCCATCGGTGCGCTTTGTCAGCTAGAGAGAAGGAAAAGAGCCTTAGCTTGAGAAAGTCGGCTAGTACTCCATTGGATCGAGTCGTCGAACAGATTTCCTCGAACGTCTCTATGTGG
>OVAO01000224.1:0-25306 GCA_900406285.1 Biscutella auriculata
TCATTTTAGGTAACTAAATTTATTTTATTTAATCATATATACTATATAAATTATATATTTATAATTTATATGTCCGTTACAGCTTCTCAGGGCGATCAAATTTACTATGTACCATAACCCTCCACGAAACACCTGAAGAAATCGTGACTTATTGTCATGAAAGTCACTCCTCGTGCGATTATTTTTGGGGCATATACAGACGTGTTACCTCCTCTTTTACAACAGGAAGCCGATGCTTATGTTAAAATAAATACTATTGAAGAGGTGGTCGTGGAAAATTTAGCAGATGGATCAAGTGCTACTGAGGATATTCAATTCAACTTGGATGACGCCGAACCTAAAGATGAATTTCTATGTAACTTATCTTCTTCTGATGATGATGATGATGAAACCGTTGAACGTGAATAGTTAATAATATCCATTTTCCTTGTCATGATTTCATAAGTTATTTCGAAAACGCATTTTGGTATCACTTCCCATGTACGAGGTTTCTTCGTCAATGTAATGTTAATGATCTACTTATCTAACACTTGCTTAGCGTCGATATTATATTCGTTCTGAATAAGATCAATCAAGTTCCAACTTGATTAATGTATAAATCAATAAAGTTCAGTTACGACCCGAAACGATTCAATTTCAATATATTCAATATATCAACTTCTATAGCCTAAAAGTGGGCGCTTATTGGTCGCATATAGCGACTAAGAAGCGACTACAAAGCGACCACGGACTACATTTATAAATGCCTCAGAAAATTAGGAGCGACCACAGAGCGACTACCCTGATGAAAAAATGATAGAAATTACGAAACCCTCAACGTGGTCGCTCCGGGGTAGCTAATGAGCGGTCACGAAGCGACCACGTTTAGGGTTTTATTTGTGGTTGATATGGATGAACAACGTGATGATGGTGATGATAAAATTGATATGTTGTGATTTTGACCGGTTTTTATCCTCGTTTTCATTCGTTTTCTCTCGGTTTTAGATTGCATTTAGAGTCTTTTTAGGTCATATTGCATTGCATTTGCATTCATTAGGTGTGAAGCAACCGAAGGAAGAAACACGGATCAAACGGAGAAGAACTCGCGAGATCGAGGAAAACCGCACCGGACCAGACTAAGTGTCCCGACAATAGGTCCCGGGTAGCCAACCCGAGACGTCTCCCAGCCAAAGCATCCCGGACAAGAGTCCCAGCCTAGAGGCTCTGCCTAGCCCGGGACGACCCCTCCATCACGTTACAGAGCAATCCATCTCGGGATCAGTCCCGGGCAAAATAACCCGGGATACATGCCGTTGTTCGAGCTTTAGGACCCATCCCGGAGTAAGAGTCCCGGACTGGAGGCTCAT
Organism: Biscutella auriculata; assembly: GCA_900406285.1. Lineage (NCBI taxonomy): Eukaryota > Viridiplantae > Streptophyta > Magnoliopsida > Brassicales > Brassicaceae > Biscutella > Biscutella auriculata. The sequence continues at coordinate 1,347 of OVAO01000224.1, forward strand.
ACCCAGTCCGGGACGGGTCGTCCGTGAAGCCTCCTTTTGAAGAGTCTCGGGTTAGAAGACAAAGAGTCCCGGCTTGCCAACCCGGGACTGTGCCTCGAGGTGGTCCCTTCTATAAATAGAAGGAACCCTAGCTCAAGAACCATATCTTTTTCTCCACTTTCTATTTTTAGCTTTTTATGTCTTTTCTTGTACTGTGGATTGTTGTGCTTTGGAATACTTTTGTTTTAATTGTTTAATCTATCTTTATGCATTTGATTATGGTTTACTTTACTTCATCTTTTGCTAATTTCATGATTAGTGAGTAGTTAACCTTGCTAAGTGGATGAATTTGGTAGATTAGGGTTGTTTAAGGCTTGGGTTTGCTAGTTAGGGCTTGTAATGAACTTATCCTCACTTGATTAATGTGTTTAATGCTAGAATGGAAGTAGCTAATCAATTCTAGACCATAGGCATTTATCGCCCGGAAGGTGTTCGATGAAATGCCCGAATGAGTTAATCTTGTGCTATTCGAAGCCTAACCAAGGGATTGTGTTAGGATCTTATAGTGATTGTATGAGCTAGAGTATAATGCTTGCTAATTCATTCATTTAGGCACGGGAGTGTTACTTGAATGTTTTGGTAAAGGGTATTTACCAAGGGATTGGACTTATCTAAATCGTATAGTCCCTAGACCAAGGATAACATTTAGAATGTTGTTACTGAATAGCAAACCCGAGAATTAAACCGCCCGAGTCGATAACCAAGTTCCATCCGCTTAGTCTTCCTTTATATTCTTCTTTAAAACGTTATTCCCGAATTGCTTGTTCAATTGCTTGTTTACTTATTGCAATAGGTTCGTTTAGTGACAAAACCCATTCTATTTTAATCTGCCTAGACTTAATATATCTCTTTATAGAAGTTATGTTTAGACAATTGTCCCGAGATTTGTTCGATATATCCCGGATACTTGTATCCACACCCTATACTTCATTTGACTATAATAGCGGTGTTAGTTCTCTCCTTTGTACAATAAGGAGTAGACTAATATCTTATTATCAAAAATCAAGTGACCTATGAACTGATCAAATGAAGATATAGAGAGTTGCTACTTAGTTGATTCACACAAAAAGTAGACATAATTTCTTCGAAGAAGAAAAAAGGTTTTGTTGGATTCACTCCAATCTTTAGAAAAACACTCAAATGATCCAAAAATTGGTATCACAACAAAAAGATGGATGTCTTATTAATAAGTTTTGTGCATAATATATAGAGGTAGGAGATGACAAAAACTCCTACTTGAAAATGACATAAACACAATAAATAAGGCAAAAACTACATAAATTCAAAATATGACTCTTCGACTCCTTTAGCTTCTTTAATTGCTTCCACCTTATTGTAATCTTTTATTATACCAAGATATTACTTAGTAGTATAGATATAAGTAATTTATCTAGCCTCATTAAAACATATGCTTCAGAAAACCCAAAGAGACAAAACCGAAGCATAGGAAAAAGAGTACTAGATAAATCACTTAACTACTAAGTGAATATTTTGATCTTCTTCAAATTCTTGAATGATGTTCATGTAGCTTGGTACGTCTTCATGCTCCTTGTCTTGAGTTTTCTTTAGGATATCCTCCATGATCTTAGCTAATTCCTTTACTTTCCTCCTTGTGATCGCTCCGTTCGGTATTTCCAACGTCTTGGAAGTATTTTGAACCTCTATTGTTCCAAATTCAGTTTGTGAAAAGGATTTGACCTCAAACCCTCATCCTCTTGAAAAAGATTTGACCTCAAATCTGTTTCATCATCTGCAATATACAGAACAAGGTCAGAAGCATTGAAAGCAGTACTCACGTTATACTTACCTTGAAGATCGAGATGATAGACATTGCCGTTGATCTTCTTAGTGATACGAAAGGACCATATATCCTTGGTTTCAGTTTAGAATTCCTCTCTGTAGGGAACATTTCCTTCTTTAGGTGAACCCAAACTTGATCTCCTACGCCAAGTTTTACCACCTTTCTTCTTTTGTTCGCATACTTGGCATAAAGTTCGGTCTTGTGCTCAATATTTTTCCAAGCCTTCTCATGAATTTTCTTGACCAGATCAGCCTTCTTCTTTCCATCTAGACTACTTGTTTCACTCAAAGGTAAATGTGATAAATCCAATGGTGATAAAGGGTTAAAACCATAAACAATTTCAAACGGTGAAAATTTAGTAGCGGAATGCATCACATGATTATAAGCAAATTCTACATGAGGCAAACATTCTTCTCAAGATTTCAAATTACTCTTAACTAAAGCTCTAAGGTACGGTTAACAACTTCAATTTGACCATCAATTTGCGGATGACATGTAGTAGAAAATGACAACTTAGTTCCTAATTTAGACCATAATATTTTCCAAAAATGACTAAGGAACTTAGTGTCACGATCAGAGAAAATGGTTTTAGGCATGTCATGCAATCTAACAACATCCCTAAAGAATGAATTAGCAACATTCAAAGCATCATCCGTTTTATAACAAGCGATAAAATGTGCCATTTTCGAGAACCGATCTACCACATCGAATATATAATCCTTACCGGTCTTGGTTCGAGGTAATCCAACCACAAAATCCATTGAAATATCAGTCCAAGGACATATAGGAATAAGGAGTGAACTATACAAACCATGGGGTTGGAGAATGTTAACAAGTAACACATCAGTCACAAACATGTTCCACGTCTCTTCGCATATGCAACCAATAGAAATGATCTTGCAACGTCTTAAGTGTTTTAGAAACACCAAAATGTCCCATTAATTCTCCTCCATGAGATTCCTTGACTAATAAACATCTCAAAGAATAATTAGGCACACAAAGATGATTTTCATAAAATATAAACCCATCTTGCCTAAAGTAATGGTTAATTGGAAATTTCTCACAAGCTAGGAATGACTCTTTGAACTCATGATCAGTAGCATACAACTCTTTTAAATGTTCAAAACCAATAACTTTATAACTTAAATTAGAGAGAAGAGTGTACCTTTTTGTTAATGCGTCGACTACGACATTATCGTACCTTTCTTGTACTTGATCCCGTACGGAAATGTTTCAATAAATCCACTTAGCATGTCTTTTGTTGAGCTTATTCTGACCTTTAATGTGCTTGAGAGACTCATGGTCCGTATGAATTACAAACTCCTTTGGCCAAAGATAGTGTTGTCACGTTTGTAGAGCTCTCACCAAACGTAGAATTCTTTGTCATAGGTTGGGTACTTGTGTATGGATCCTCCAAGCTTCTCACTAAAGTATGCTATAGGTATTTTATTCTGCATCAAAACAGCACCAGTACCAATTCCACTTGCATCACATTCAATCTCAAAAGTTTTAGTAAAATTTAGTAAAACTAAAGTGTGGCATTAGTAAGCTTCTCTTTGAGGGATTGAAATGCTTCTTCCTGAGCTTGACCCCATTGGAATCCCACGTCCTTTTTTATCACTTCAGTTAGAGGTGCGGCAATTGTGCTAAAATCCTTCACAAAACGTCGATAAAATCCCACAAGACCATGGAAAGACCTCACATCGTTAACAAATTTAGGACTCGGCCAATCTCTTATGGCTTTCAATTTTTCCTCATCCACTTTGATACCATCTTCACTTACAACAAAGCCTAGGAACACGAAATTATTTGTACAAAATGTGCATTTCTTAAGATTAGCATAAAGACGTTCTTTTGTAAATTTTCCAAAACCAAGCTAATATGCTTAAGATGCTCATCTAGACTTTTGATATAGATCATAATGTCATCAAAATAACCAACAAAAATACACTAATGAATGATCTAGACATATGATTCATTAAACGCATAAAAGTACTAGGTGCATTAGTTAACCAAATGGCATGACTAACCATTCATATAAATCATGTTTCGTTTTAAACGCGGTTTTCCACTCATCACCTTCTTTCTTTCTAATTTGATGATATCCACTTTTTAAATCAATCTTAAAAAATATGGTGGAACCATGCAACTCATCAAACATATAATATAAACGAGGTATAGGATGTCGATACTTTACAGTGATATTGTTGACGTCACGACAATCGACACACATCCTCCATGTACCATCTTTCTTTGGTACAAGTAACATCAGAACAACTAATGGATTCATGATTTCACGTATATGTCACTTGCTCATGAGCTCATCTACATGCCTCTGTAACTCTTTAGTCTCAACCGGATTTGTACAGTATACGGCTTTGTTCGGTAATGAAGCTCCGCGTAAAAAATCGATTTGATGCTCGATTCCTCTTATAGGTGGTAGTCCCTCTGGAATATCCTCTGGAAAAACATCTTTAAAATCCTGCAAAATGTCATGCATCTCACTCGGAATAATCGACTTCAAATTAGTTAAACTCGTTTGAGTTTCTTTGAAAACAAAAAGGAGGATCAGTTTATTAGAGAGATATGATTTCTTAACCTCTTTTGGTTTGATAATGAGATTAGATTTTTCAGTAGATACATTCTCCTTTTCCTCTTGATTCTTGAAATGCAACTGATCTTTATAGACCTCTTGAGGTGTCATAAGCACAAGTATGATTTTCTTACCGTTAAACATGATAGAATGTTTGTTGGTAAAGCCATTGTGTATCACTTTGCGATCGATTTGCCATGGACGTTCTAAGAGGATATGACTAGCTCCCATAGGCAATACATAACACAAAATTTCGTCTTGGTACTAGCCAATGCTGATTGGTACGGTGACTTGATCACGAACCTTCATTTCACCACTCTCGTTGAGCCATTGTAGTTTGTACGTTCTTTGATGCTTTCAAACTTTTAAGCCTAATTTATCAACCATGGACACACTAGCCACGTTAGTGCAACTTCCTCCATCAATTATGAGGCTACCTACCTTGTCTTTGACTAAGGAACGGGTATGTAACAAATTTTCTCGTTGTATAAGTTCTTCCTTCTCGGTTTGTAAGCTAAGCGTTCATCTAGCAACAAGTAGTTCTTCTTGAAGCGGTAACTCCTCGTATTCTCCCTCTTCACATGTAACCTCTTCCTCACTCTCTTGCTCAGGTTGGATTTTTCCATTATCTAAAAGGATGAACAACTTTTTGTTAACACATTCATTCGCGAAATGACCCATACCTTGGCATTTGTAGCACCGAAGGTGTTTTTTGCTTTTGCTTGGATTAGCTACGGATTTTCCCTTGATGTCATTCTTGGAGTCTTATTTAAGATCAGTAGTAAATGTCTTGACATCTTTTTGATTGCTTGGTTTGCTCTCCTTAAACTTGTAAAAATTCGAGGTAAAGTTGGATCGAGACGGCTTACGACTTAATTATTGCTCAATGAGAATTGCCTTGTGTAAGAAATCTTCCATTTCAACATATGTTTGCAGCTCTAGTTTTTCTTGAATTTCCCTATTAAGACCACCCATGAATCTTGCCATAGTAGCTTCACGGTCTTCTTGAATATCGACTTTAAACATAAGCGTTTCCAATTCTTGGAAATATTCCTCTACATTCTTCCCACCTTGGTTCAACTTTCTAAGGCGTTGATGTAGCTCACGGTAATAATGATTTGGCACAAAACATTTCTTTATGATAATTTTGAGTTGATCAAGTATCGATTGGTTCTTCACCAACTCTTCTTCTCGTTGTTACGGTTTATTCCCACCATGTAAGAGCGTAATCACTAAACTTCGTCACTGCTATCTTAACCTTGCTGGCCTCAGCAGGTTGCCTACAATAAAAAACAAGATCCATTTTCTTTTCCCAATCGAGATACGCATCATGATCATTTTTACCAACAAAGGTTGGCATCTTGAGTTTTATGTTGTCAAATTGATGTCGGCTTTGAGGTATTGGTTCTTCTCTTCGTCTCCTTGTCTATCCATCACTTCTATGACTTCCTCCTACTATGTGTTGGACTGGAATAATAGGATTCCATAGGCAGCGACACATCTTCACCCTTTTCTCCATTTGCGGGTCTACGGATGTGCGATCTACGAGCTGATGGTTTGTGTGGGGCTGGAGGTGTTGTATCATTCTTTTGCTCAACCAACATCTCTATCATAATATGTCATATCCTCCATCATCATTTTTCGTTCGTTTTTCTTACTTATTTCTTCCTCATCGTGACCTCCCATCAGTTTCTAATGAGAAAGACAAAAAAAACAAGAAACGGATCAAAGCATCTATGGTTGAAAAGAATCAAACACAAAAGTTATATCAATGGTAGATGGATATATTTTGATAAGATGAACAGTCACAAACGAAAATAAACAACCAGATTTTTCTTCAAACAAAAATCGCATAAAAAATCGTAAAAACGAAAAAATCGGAAGAGAAACGAGACACTTAGCTACACCAAAGAGCTCTGATACCACTTGCCGTGATTCTTGATCCTGAATTTATGGATTTAGCGTGATGAGCTACTAGTTCTTAAGGTGATATTATCAGAGGTTGTGGAAGATAAGAATAGATGATTGATTCGGTACGTTTTGATGCGAAATGATGATGCGGTTGAAATGACGGTGACTTGAGGCATGGATGAACGACGTGATGATGGTGATGATAAAATCAAGTGATCTTGAACTGATCAAATGAATAGATAGAGAGTTGCTACTTAGTTGGTTCACACAAAAAGTAGACAAATTTCTTTGAAGAAGAAAAAGGGTTTTGTTGGATTCACTTCAATCTTTAGAAAAGCATTCAAATTATCCAAAATTGTTACCACAACCAAAAGATGAATGTTTTCTGGCGGTTTTGTTGACGTGCCCGCTTTCGAAGATCTTGTTGCTCTAAGGTGTCCCATATCTGGAAATCGGAAAGCAAAATGGCATCAGAGCAAATATTTGCAAAAACAACCATATTCACAAAATGCAGAATTGTCCAAAATTTTCAGAAACCGTACAAATGTCCAAAAACCTCTCGGTCTCCAAATCTGCTCAAATTTTGGCTGTAACTAGATTAAGGTATGATAACTGTAATCCATCGTTAATTTTGAGAAAACACAAACTGTTCTCTAATCATCAAAAATCTCAAATGTGACCTCACTTTCTTCAATTGGAAATTCATGCAAATGTTCTCTACTCATCCTAGAAAAGGATTATCAACACCTATATAAGCCAAACAACCACAAAATAAAGCTACAAATCGATTAAAATATCGAACCAAAATTTGGTGCGCAAATTGCACTGAAAATCGAAAGTTTGGAGGCTTTACCGAACTCAGAATTATATTAAATTGGTTTGGTTGGAAAGCTCTTGAAATTTTGAGTGAGATAGACTCCAAAGTCACTTAAATCCATTGAGCATCGAAGAAGTTGTGGAGATTTGAAATTTGGAGAGAAAAGTTTTGAAAAAACTTTTAGGAAGATAAAGAATAAAATCAGAAATTCTGGTTTTGGAAGCTAAAACTGGTTCAAATTAAGTCGGGGCCAACGTGGAATAAACCAGAATTTGAAAATCCGAAACCGAACAAACTTGGGATCGATCGACCCCATTGATGCCTAATTGACCCACTTTTGTCTTGCGAGATCCAAATTTGCCGTAGAGAAACATCAATCGGTCCAAAAACCAGATTGCTCAAACCTTTGCTTACAAATTTTTTGATCCAACTTTGTGTCCTCGACGCTTATATGAACCTTCACCTATGGAACGACCCAAAAAATCAACAAAAACCATAACATAGTAAAATATCAAGAAATAAAATCTTAATCTCGAAATAAATAGCTTCCTCTTTAGGTGTTGAATCCATCATATGAGCTAAAGTGGTGGTCTCGTCATTCAGGTAACCTTGCTCACTCTCAGGCTTTGTTAGAAACACATGTAGGGGATCCTCTGTCTGCACTTCCTTGATTAATTCTTATACAACATCATCAATTACGTCAATCCAGAAGGTTTGTCATCAATCATTGGTTTCTTCATTATCACGTTCAAATTGAATAGTAGTACCATATCGTTGTGAAGGTTGATCCTTCCCTTCTGCTCATTGATAATTGCACCTACAACAGTTAAGAATAACTTCCCGAAAATGATTGGATCCTTCTGTTCCTCGTCCAGTTGTAGGACGACAAAGTCGGTTCGAATGTACCAAGCTCCAGTATAGACCAGACATCTTCCAACACTCTTTTTGGCATGCGAATGGATATGTCTGCAAATACAAAGGTCATCCTTGTAGATTTGAAAGTGTATAGATGAAGCCTCTTAGCAATAGCTAATGGTATAAAGCTAACCCCTGATGTTAAGTTCTATGGACTTCTAACTCAAAACTAATTGGCAATGAGTGAATTGGTCCATATCATTTATATAGTGTTTATGATCTCTTCCAACTTCCGATGTGGGATATTTATCCCTAATACGCCCCCTCGAGATGATGGTTCTTCTGACCAGAGATCTCGGAACTTTGGGCAAGGATCGATGGACCAGTTTTGGTTCACAACGATAATGGATCGGGTTGGGTCGTATGGATCTGGGCTCTGATACCATGTTAAGTTCTATGGACAAATTGGTTTTGAGTTGGAAGCCCATAGAACTTAACACCTGATAAGCCAAATCGAATAGTAGTACCATAGAAATACTTAATGACCACAACAAGAAAACTGGTGGATATCCCACGATCGTTCTACGTCATCGAAAAATGACATACCGTCGGAAATCCGTAAGAATTTCCTACTTAATTCTGGCAGAAAATATCCATCAAGAATACTGACGGAAGTTTTCGTCGGAAATCTTTCTAACGAATTTCCGATGAATACACACCAGAGCATCAAGATATTTAAAAGCGGATACGAACATAGTCGTCGGAAACTCCAACAAAATTTTCGACTGAAATCTGTCAGAAATTCCAACTGATTTTCCAAAAGATATTCCGTCAGAAAATCTGACGAAATATTCCGTGAAAAATCTGTCGGAAACTCCGACAAACTTCCGACGGGAATCCCAAGGAATTTTCACTGGGAAAGCATTGGAAATTCCGACAGATTTCCGATGGAACTGTCCGTAGGAGATTCGTATTTTATTAAAAAAATAAATTCAAAAAAAACTGTAAAATTAAATCAATATAAAAGTAAAATTAAAATTGAACTAAAATTAAAATGATTAATAATTTATAAATTAAAATTAAAATGCATAAATTAAAGAAAATGATTTTAGAAAATATAAACTTAACAACATAATTTAACCGGTGAATCCAGGTGCGGATCTTGAACCGCCATCTGGTCCGGGAGGGCGGGGCGAAGGATAGTTGGGGAAGTTTGGGAACACAGTAGAGAAATACTTCATTTGATGAGGCAATTTTTCCTCCATTTCGTTTTTCCTAGCTTTGAGTCCATGTGGTTGCTCGTCTATACCCCGAAGACGACGAGTTACTCACGTTGTACCGCCCAAAACCATATCAGCGATCCTTAACGACTGGAGTTTGCTACAAAATAAAATATTTATAGAATTATTAGTAAAAATTTACAATTTAAAGAAAAGTAGAGTATATTTAATTTATTTACCTGGAGAACCAAGTCGTTAAGAACTTTCTGCGAGAGATTTTTGGAGTCGTCTTGAGAGAGTTGGATCTTGCTTTGTAACTGCATTGACGACCTCTGCCGCTATGAGATCCTAGATAAAGGATGTAGACTTTTTGGGGTGAGTCTTTGTAAGGACTTTGAGCAGGTTCGGGTCTTAACCGCCTGACTGAAGTTTCTATAAAATAAATTTTCTAATTATGAGTTAAACTTTAATTTTGTAAATTATAATAAATAAAGTTTAGATAAATTAATGCTTACCATTTGATGGACAATCTGTTCAATGGTGACGACCCCAAAATTATGTGTTGGTATTCCCTTGACGCCGGGATGATCACTCTTACGATTCTTCGAATTGATCGTTGAAATTTTCATCGCTCTTTTGGAACCCCAATGCACCTGGAGATCGTCCCAAACTTTTGGGTGTAATCCGGCAGGCATGTGACCCCCATCTTTCTATGTACTCTTCCACTCATTGATGTTTTGGCGCTAGGTATCTCTAATTACTTCGTGAAACTTGCTCCAAAATTGCTTTAGACTCGGTTCCTATGTAAATGATTGTTGTTTTTATAAATTTATAAATATTTCAAAATTAAAACATAAATTAAAATTTAGAATAGAAATTTAATATTTAAAAGAAGTGAATTCTTACTGGAACCAAGTCTCACGAGTCTCGGGAGAGAACTCGTCATATCTCGAGATTCATCTTGTAGCATTCCATGCATCAATCCCAAGATGTACTTAGTGATTCCATTTTCAGACGAAACCAAGTCGCCCCGTCTGCCACAGCCGGATCTCGGCGGACACAATGGCCCCCCGTCCATGTTGAAGCAGCAATTGTTCAACAAGTATATGTTGCGTCCCAGATGCACCTGAATCTTCGGGATCCCAATGGATCCCACACTTCCCGAGGGAGAAGACCGACCACGTCTGCGTGGTCCGGGATGATAATTCGACCCATTTTAAAAATATTTATTTATGCAATTATTGATTTAACGACTAAGAAAATTAAAGACAAATTAATTTAAACGAATAATTTATTAAACAAGAACTTGATTAATTAAACGACTACTTAATTTATTGAATGACTACTTAATCAAACAAATATTTTATTAAACGACTACTCAATTAATTAAACAACTACTTAACTAATTAAACGAGTACTTGATTTATTAAAAAAGTACTTAAAAGAAAAAGGAAGACATACATAACTAGGCGGAAATTGGAAGGATTTTTTTGATAAGGGAAGGGTTTTTAGGAGTGAGAAGAGAGAGTTGTTTGAGATATGAGAAATGAGGAAGGGAGGGTGCATTTTATACCCGGATTCCGGACGGACGTATCCGTCAAGAATCCGTCGGAAACCAAAATTTCGCGGGAAATTTGCCGCGTGAAATAAATTTTGACGTAGATCGCCACTTTTTAGCGATAAGTTTTCACGGTCCGTCGGAAATTCCGACAGACAGTCAATGCGGTTCTTTGAATTTGTCTTGCACAGGTAATTGGAACTTTGAGTAGATTAATTACGATTCCGTTGGAAATCCGTAAAATTTACGACGGAATCGTAATAAGGCAAGGTTTATTGGTTGTAGATGTATATTTGAATTTGTAATGTATTATTTAAATTTGTAAGATATTATCCGACAACTTGAGGTTTTAAACCCTAAAATAACATAATTAAGAAACATTTGACGATATATGCTCTAAAACCATAAAATGACATCAAAATCTGAAAACGATGGATGTTTTACGAAAACATGGATATATGTATATAACTGATCTATAAGTAGCATTACGTTATATGAGATATTTAATAGTTTGGAGTTTATGAAAACTAAATTATATTTTTAATATGTGAATTTGAGTTAATCATGTTGATTAGTATTGTAACATGTTTATTTTAGTTAGGATTATCCAAACTACCTATTTAGAGTTTCAAAATTCTAAACCGTTGATATTTCGTCAAAATTTCGTCGAAATTTTCGACGGATTTTAGACGGAAGATATAGTCTCCAATGATTATAAGTCCAACAGACACAAAAAATATATATTTTTCAAAAAATGGGTTTTTAAAAAGATTGTAAACGATTTTTTTAAAAGTTTGTAAAACATGAACATGGTGGGATCGGATCACAGACCGATCTTTGTGTTGTTTCGCTCGAGGGATTACAGGAACCGTACGCAATTTTGATTCGATAAAAACTGGCTCGGGAAGGAGGGGTTGATGCAGGCGATCCGCAGGGGTTGGCAGGATGATAGGGTCAATGGGGATTTTGTAGGACAGATAGAGAACTGTCGTAAGGAGATCTCCAAATGGAGAAAAATCACTCAAGACAAGGACCGGAAGTTACTATTGGAGGTTAGACACCAGCTGCAGAGTGTTGTGGGGGTCGATGGTCAATCGGAGCACAGGGTTACGGCTCTAAGCAGTAGGCTTAAAAAGGCGTACCGGGAGGAAGAAGTGTATTGGAAGCAGAAAAGCAGGAACTTATGGCTTAAAGAGGGAGACCACAATACGAAATACTTCCACGCGATCACAAAAAGGAGGAGATCGCAAAATAGGATATCAGGCATATATTCAGATACGGGACTCTGGGCGGAGACGGAATCAGACATCACGGCAGTGGCGGTCTCCTACTTCGGAGAGGTTTTCGGGACGTCATCTCCGACTATGATCCAGGAGACTCTACTTCACACACTTCCCCGGGTCTCTGAGGAGATGAATGAGGTATTAAGTAGACCGGTATCGGAGGACGAGGTGAGGACGGCCCTATTCTCTATGAACCCGGGAAAAGCACCGGGACCGGACGGAATGACGGATTGTTCTTCCAAAAGGCATGGACTATTGTGAAGCAAGATGTCGTCAGGGTTGTACAAGGATTCATGGATACGGGATATCTGGACCCGCGCCTGAACGAGACAAATATCTGCCACATCCCGAAGAAGGAGCGCCCCACTAGGATGACAGATATGAGGCCGATCAGCCTATGCAATGTGGGATATAAGATTTTCTCAAAGGTTATGTGTCGCCGGTTGCGAGAAATCCTCCCCGGCATCATTTCGGAGACGCAGTCCGCGTTCGTACCGGGCAGGTAGATCACGGACAATGTGCTGATAGCGCATGAGATGTTCCATGCTTTGAGGACAAACAGGGCGTGCGCGGGAGGGGGGGGGGGGNGGGGGGGGGGGGACTGGGATTCAGGGATATTGAGGATTTCAACACGGCACTTTTGGCAAAGCAGCTATGGCGGCTTCTGGAATTCCCAGAGTCACTGCTGGCCAGAATTTTTAGGGCCCGCTACTTTAGAGGGGGAGACCCCCTGCGGTAGGCCCGGTTCTCTGCTCCCTCCTTTGGGTGGAGGAGCATCATTTCGGCGCGACCTCTGGTTCTTACAGGGCTTATTAAGCGGGTGGGTTTGGGGCATTCCATTTCAGTGTGGGACGACACGTGGATTCCAGCCGAACGCCCGAGGTCCGCACGGAGCAGGGGTGCGGTTTCTTCTGCTTCTCTCCAGGTGAATCATCTCATTGCACCGAAGTCGGGATCGTGGAATTTTCCACTCCTTTTTTCGATTATGGAAGCGGAGGATGTGGAGTTGATTCAGGGGATACCATTGCCCAGGGGGCACAGACCGGACGGCATCCACTGTCACTTCACCAGCAGCGGGAGGTACTCCGTTAAGTCGGGACTGGGATTCAGGGATATTGAGGATTTCAACACGACACTTTTGGCAAAGCAGCTGTGGCGGCTTCTGGAATTCCCAGAGTCACTGCTGGCCAGAAGTTTTAGGGCCCGCTACTTTAGAGGGGGAGACCCCCTGCGGCAGGCCCGGTTCTCTGCTCCCTCCTTTGGGTGGAGGAGCATCATTTTGGCACGACCTCTGGTTCTTACAGGGCTTATTAAGCGGGTGGATTCGGGGCATTCCATTTCAGTGTGGGACAACCCGTGGATTCCAGCCGAACGCCCAAGGTCCGCACGGAGCAGGGGTGCGGTTTCTTCTGCTTCTCTCCGGGTGAATCATCTCATTGCACCGGAGTCGGGATCGTGGAATTTTCCACTCCTTTTTTCGATTATGGAAGCGGAGGATGTGGAGTTGATTCAGGGGATACCATTGCCGAGGGGGCACAGACCGGACGGCATCCACTGGCACTTCACCAGCAGCGGGAGGTACTCCGTTAAGTCGGGATACGCGGTTTGCCGAGACTGGCGGGACGACGGAAGAGATGTCACTCTCGGACCGACGCTGGACTCCCTCCTTGGGTTTATTTGGAAGGTTTAATGCCCACCGAAAATCAAGCATTTTCTTTGGCAGGTTCTTACGGGAAGCATATCAGTCGCATCTCAGCTAGGGAAGAGGGGTATCCTCTGTGATCAGAGATGTCAGACATGTGGCTATGAGGAGGAAACGATCAACCATGTCCTTTTTTAGTGCCCCCGGCGAGACAGGCATGGGCTCTAGCAAATGTTCCTATGAACCCAAGAGGGGTGATGAGCGACTCAATTTTCTACAACTTTGACTTCCTCTTCTGGCGCAGACCAGGAGAGAGGCTGGGGGAGGTGTACATGTGGATCGTCTGGTATCTATGGAATTCCCGGAATGATAAGGTTTATAGCAATAAAGATCCGGATCCGAGAGGTATAGTGGAAAAAGCGGCATCAAATGCCGACATCTGGGGGAGGCTCAGAGACCCATAGTGGAGGACCACTCCCGGGCGGAGCACGAGGGGAACATCAATGGTGAGGTCTGGTGTTGCCACACGGATGGCTCCTGGTTGGCAAATGCACCATTCTCAGGGATAGGCTAGGCCTGCAAAGCACCGAATAGTGTATGGGAAAGAATGGGATCACGGAGCATAGATCGCCAGCTTTCACCGCTTCATGTGGAACTGGAAGCTATGATTTGGGCTTTGGAGGAAATGGTGGCAGCAGGCCGGGTGAATATACGGTTTCGGACAGACTCGACGGAGCTTCTAGAGATGATCCAATATCCTTGGAGATGGATAGCGCATGAGCACAAGCTTCGAGATCTGACCTCCCTTCAGGAGAGGTTCTCCTCCATCTCGTTCGATCATGTGCCCCGCCTCGATAACCGGTTAGCCGACAGTCTGGCTAGAGGGGTCCGGAGTCTTGGACGTATGGCTATTTCTGGGGACTCTCACCCTCCATCCTGGATTCTCGATGAGGTTTCCTAGAAGTTAGAGTGGTTAGGTTTTGGTTTGTTGACAAAAAAAAAATTTTGTAAAACATTTGCAAAAACATTAGCTAAAAATTTCGAAGAATGTTTTAAAAGTATAATAAATAAATTTTAAAATTTAAAACTATAACAAAAATTTACAAAGTTTATCATTAAATAATGTTTTAGTCCATTTGATGATTCTGCAGAGTCGTCATCTTCTTCAAATTCTTCAAGCTCGTTGTTTGACTGATTGTACACAATACCATCGCCAAAACCCGTTAAGTCGACCACTAAATCGATAGCAACCGACGTCTCCATGAAACTCACACCTAAAATCCCACTGTCATCATTTTGTTGAAGCGTCTGATTATTCTCTTCAACACCGTCAATAGGGCCTCTTGGATATATATGTGTCACTGTAATCCAATCATCTTGTTTGTTTCCCACTCTAGGGTATAAAATATAAGAAATCTAGTCAGCTTGCGACGCCAACACGAAATGATCATATTTTTGCAGTTTCCGACCTTTATGAATAGATGTCACCCCAAATTGATCGCATCTAACACCATGACCTTCCACCGGGTTATACCAATCACATCTAAATTCAACACACTTCATCTTAAGCATGCATGGGTATCTTATTACGAGGATCTCCCTGAGGTAATATACTACATTCCCAGAAGATGTACTTATCTCATAATTCGTTGTTGACCTCATACTGCTTTCTTGATAAATATTAAAAACATATTCCCGACTACAAAACATCTTGTAATGCTCTACAATATAAACGAACGACTTATCAACTCTAACAACCAAATGGGAACGAGCTGCTCACTACTTAATTTCGTAACGTTGTTGTACAACCAATCGACGAATTCTTCTTCCTTACGTTACAAGCCGGGGGACACAAACCGAGCCTGAGCCATGTAAATCATGTCATACTCGTCTTTGTCTTCGCATTTCGTGAGGATATAATACTGCATATGGTTTATCTCTTGTTCTGTTAGTCGTCTCTTTGCCCTCCCTTCCCACTTAATCTTTCAACCGAGGTAAACATAACCGGTACATATGCTAGATAAGTTGGTACAACCCCTTCCTCATTGTTCCAACCTGGTCTTTGTTGCTTCGTCTGTAATTCAGGCGAGAAGTAGTAACTAGCAAAATTTCCGACGGATACGAGCCGTTGGAAATTCCGACGAACATAGCCATCAGAAACTCCAACAAATTTTTCAACAAAAATTTGTCGGAAATTCTATCGGATTTTCCAAAATATATTTCGTCAGAAAATCTGACGAAATTTCCCGTAAAAAATCTGTTGGAAAGCTTACGACGGAAATCCCAAGGAAATTCCATTGGGAAATCGTTGAAAATTACGACAGATTTTCGACGGAACAATCCATGGGAAATTCGTTTTTGGATTAAAAAATAAAAATTAAATTAAAAAACTAGAAAATCAAATTAATATAAAATTAAAATTGAACTAATATTAAAATAAGATTAAAATGATTAATAATTTATAAATTAAAATTTAAAATGCATAAATTAAAAAATTGTATTTAGAAAATAAAAACTTTAAAAAAACTTCGAATTGACCACCAAATTTTTCATCGCTCTTTTGGAACCCCAATAGACATAGAGATCCTCCCAAACTTTTGGGTGTAATCCGGCAGGCATGTCACCCCCACCTTTCTATGTACTCTTCCACTCATTGATGTTTTTGCGATAAGTATCTCTAGCTACTTCGTGAAACTCAATGAAGATCGACCTTGTCACACGTTTGGTGATATCTTCCAGAAGTTTGTTGGGTAAATTAGCCAGAGATGACAAACTTCTGTTCTTCGCCATATTCACTCCTTCTAGTTTTTTTCCTCTCACTCTTCTTACTCTATTTTTTTTTCTTTTTTGAAGAAGACAATTAAATATGTTCCTTAATAAAGAGATAAAGAGAAGAAGAGGTTCAATCAGGTTTAATGGTTTCAATTAATGAAGAGTTGCAATTCTAATTTAATTTATGTGATACAAAAAGATACGAAATGATTCGTTGTCTTCGGTGGAAATGTTGTACAACTGGACTACAATACTTGGGCCTTTTTGATGTGATCCTAGATAGCTCACAAACTATTTGGAATAATGGAGGTTCAAGACATTTCCAAGACGTTGAAAATATCGAACAGAGCGATCACAAGGAGGAAAGCAAAGGAGTTAGCTAAAATCATGGAGGATATGCTAAAGAAAACTCAAGACAAGGAGCATGAAGACGTACCAAACTACATCAACATCATTCAAGCATTTGAAGAAGATCAAGATATTCACTAAGTAGTTAAGTGATTTATCTAGTACTTTTTTTCTATGCTTCGGTTTTGTTCCTTTGGGTTTATCAATCATAGGTTTTAAAGAGGCTAGATAAATTACTTCCATCTATACTACTTAGTAATATATTGGTCTGATATGTAGTCTTTGCCTTATTTATTGTGTTTATGTCATTTTCGAGGAGAAGTCTTTATCATCTCCTTCCTCTATATATTATGCACAGACGAGACAGTCTAACCGTTCCCGACGTTAGGCTCAGAGTTAAGAGTTGAACAGTTGGTCCGCTGAGATCAATGCTGCTTATAAAGCTCTGGCGGCCTGCGAGTATCGAGCAAAACGGTTCGTTGATGCCTCAACAATGGATGACTTGTGGATTTGTGGGGATGTGACACAGTTGTTTTCTAGCATCATACTACCAGACCTCTCGACCATGGTTGAGCAGACCTACCAATATATGGTGGCTCAGTTTCTTGCCTCGTTACAAGACCATGTAGCTGTAGCGAGAGTGGGGATCGTTAGTTTTGTCATTCAACAGAGGGCTTACGATATTTCTATCGATCAACTCTGCGCTTTTCTCGGGATTATCGTCAGAGGCGAGCTTGCTTCCTTGCCAACTTTTAAGGGCACCATGAGTTTTTGGAGGATCATTGCCTCCCCCACCTACGAGTCTTGGCGTGCTACAAAATAGTCATCCATTCGCAATCCAATACTTTGCTATATGGCTCATTTTCTTAGTCTTATATATTTTTGGAAAAGTCGAGCTCGAAGCCATGACAAAAACAAAGATAGGGATGTTGCACTTGGGCGTCATGAACTACGTAACTAAACCTAAAGACGGGCCACTCCCACTCAACAACGAGTTCAACTTTGGATGCATCCTCGTGGGCAAGTTCATCTCACAGAGGAAGAACGCACTCTCGTCATAAGGGAAATCCAAATCAGAGATATTATAACGAAAAATGTAGCAGGTGTTAGAGTTTCATTCGATGTTGAGATGACAACTAGTGAGATTTGCTACCAACATCCAAAGGATAAAATTGCAGTACATATTTCACTATGGGGTTCTTGCTAGTCCTCAAAAGAGTGACACCGGGGATTACATCTATATATTCGAGGATACTCATTGTGAGGGTACCATCATTGGTCTTACTTTTTACGTCAAGATGATGAGCGTTGTGGTGTTTCCGATGAGTTCCACCACAAGCACTCCATAGAGGAATCTTCCCAGGCTCGTCCACCAGCTTCTGGAATTCTGGAGGATCACACCACTTCCTCGGACCATGCACCACCACTAGGGCACAACATGGAGCCGACACACTCATAACCCGACTTAGGTTAGACGTGGCACACCATCCGCGAGATGGAGGCTCATACAAGGCAGATTGAGGACTTCGTGACTCGGATTTGGAGGTGCACTTCTCCATTTGGCTTATACCTACCACCACTCGGATGCTTTAGGACCAAAACCTCGCCCGCACTCTCCGCCTCTCGAGAACGAAGACAATGATAGTCTTGTAGCCGACCTGCAATTGGCGAGAACCCAAGAGGCGATGATGGACACGCTCATGACTCTACCTGAACACTCAGTCCACAACATATTGTCTTTTTATATTCATTTTTATCTTTTTCTTCTTTTGCACTTTTTTATTTTCTTCTTCTTTCAGGTGAATCCCTTAGCTTTATTTTCACACTGAGATTGTATGAAATACGTTTGGTGGAGTGTGCCACCAGTTACTGATGTCACTTTTCTTTTTGTTGGATTTTCTTTTATTTCAGATTTTAGACTCAGTCATGATATGGGTCATGGATTGGGATTATGACTTTCTCTTATGATGATTTTGTTGACCACATATGTTTATGATTTCCTAGAACCATTACTACTGGACTTTGTTTTATGTAGGCAAATTGGAGAACCTCATGACCTCCCAGATAACTGTTGCTTGATAGGTTTTGTTGGAACTGATGTTAACTCAATTTTATTTGGACTAACCTGCACTTAAATTTTCTCATAAGAGAGTTTTGATGTCAGGAAAGGGAAGTCACCACACTCAAGATTTTTTCTACCATTTACCACCATCTCTTATCCTGAGTAGTCTAACTCACCTTTAGTTTGGTAACACACATTTACTATACCAGTCTTTCCAAGTTCTAGATTATCTATTATTTTTCATGTCATTAGGTGTGAATTCATGTACAAAAACTAGAGAGAGAGTTTGTGTTAATTGTGCTTATTTATGTTGTTTAGTTAAGTTTGAAATCTGAGGTGATTAGACAAATGATTTTATGTCTGATTTCGATTACAATATCTGTGTGTTTTCCTAATGACCATATAAGTATAAAAACATTGGGGGTTCAAATTAGAAATGTAGTGACTCAATTTTGCTAACTTGTATATATTCGTTCAAAAAAAGATATTGATTGTTCTTTGCTCTAGATCGATCATTGTCTCATGTGAATCGATCAATTCATGAAGCGATGACAAAAAGTTTGATTGGTCCTTGACCACGTAGATCGATCTCAAAAAAAGAAAAAAAGAATGTTTCGAGTTTAGTTTCGCTTTTGATTCAATAGTCTTGATTTAAGTTGGGGAGTTGATTCCTACTTCTAAGCAATATAAAAAGTCATGGTCCCTCACTTACCCTCTCTCTCCTGCAACTTTGCATAGTGACATTAACCTTCTTGAGAATTTTATAAGCACGCTAAACTCTTTAAGCTCACCCACCATCAAATTAGCCTCCCTTCACAGTCTCCTAGCTCTCTTTCCTTAGCTGAAAAGCTTATTGATGAGATACTCACGCCAACCTTTAATTAATGTAGTGAGTTAACTGATGTGTATTCAAGTCTGAGGTTCAGAGTATGGAAATATTTGAGTGGTCATTGTGGATATCTAGAGAGAATGCACTAACATGTTTGGTTTTATTATGTTCTACAAGTTAACACTAGTTCATGGCCATGTGAGGAGAAGAGAGTCCCTACGTTTCTCCCTTCTTGGATTTTTGTTGTCTTTACTTAAGGACAAGTGATATATCCTTATTTTAGGGGTTTGTGACATGCTTTTTGGTATGCTTACAACCCCTTATCGAATCAATACAACATGCTTTTGAAGTTCTTGGTTTCTTTTTTGTTTTTACAGGTTTGGAAGTGATATGTGAAGAAAATAAGCTTATGGGGTTTTAAATTCATGATTTAGTGATTTAGACCGAAAACGAGGTTGTAAGTCGTCTACATGTGCTTGTGATCGTTTGAAAAATAATGCTGAGAAAAAAAAGAGAAGAAGATCGATCGATCATAGTACAAGATCGATCGATCCGCAAAGTCGTACAAGATCAATCGATCCGCAAAGTCGTACAAGATCGATCGATCCCTTAATAAGTTGATCGATCACCTATATAAAAAAGAAAGAAAGAAAAAGGGGGAAAGGAGAAAAAGAACAGAAAGAAAGTCTCATTTATTTGTTTCGGTAGTTCTCGATCTAGTTTGGAAAGTTGATTCCTACTTCAAGGCGGTATGTAGAATCATGGTCCATCACTTACACTCTCTTTCCTGCGATTTCGCATGATGACATGAACCTTTTAACAATTTTGATGAACACCCCAAACAATTTAACTTCACCATCAAATTAGCCTCTATTCACAGTCACCTAGCCCCCATTCCTTTATTGAAAGTCTCCTTGATGAGAAACTCACGCCAACTTATAATGAATGTAGTGAGTTAACCGATATGAATTTGAGTTTATTATGGTTGGAGGTTCAGAGGACGAACAGGGTTGGGCGGTCATTGAGGCAATCTGGAGAGAATGCACTAAATGTTTATTTTTATGTGGTATACAGGTTAAGTCTAGTTCATGGTCAACTAAGGAGAAGAAAGTCCCTACGTTTCTCCCTCCTTGGATTTTTGCTATCTTTACTTGAGGATAAGTGAAGGTTCAAGTCGTGGAGAATTGATATCCCCTGATTTTAAGGGTTTGTAACATGTTTTTGGCATGCTTAGGGCCCCTTAGAGGGTCAATAAAATGTGTTTTTTGAGTCTTTTGGTTCTTTTTTTTTTGTTTTTACAGGTTTATATGTGATATTTGAAGAAATGAAGTTTTTAGACGTGATCCCATGAAGATTTCATGAACCTTAAAGCTCAAGATCGATCAAATCCTATCAAAGATCGATGCATCTCCCTCTAACAAACCGCTAGGATCGATCTGCAAAACTTGGGATCGACAAAAGAAAACATATTGAGATCTATCGATCCCCAAAATGGAAAATCCTCGAATTTCATGTATTGAAGCCCAAGCTCAGGAGAAACTCTAAAACCTACCCATGGCTATATAAAAGCACCGTTAGATGAGATTTTTAGTCTACACTTGATTTTTTCTAAAACATAGGGCTTGTCTAGATTTGCTTTTTAGAGAGATAAATCTGATTCAATATTTTGTATCTTGTTCTTGAACCCTTTTTTATATATCTATTTCAATATTGTTTTATTGCTTTCATCCGTGCCTTCTTTGATTTCTATAATCATGTCTGAGTAGTTTAATAAATTGGATCTAGGGTTTTCAAAAAGGGAAAATTAGGATTCATGTTGGATTAGAGTTTTGAGAAAAAAAGAAAGTAGGTAGATCCTTTTTTTAAGTTTCTGATTTGTAATCTTGGTTTAATCTGAAAATTTAGAGCTAGAATTAAGATTGATTTAAGCTTCACAAGGAAATATAGATTACCCAAATTAATACGCGGGAAGTTTAGACTAACGAGTAGACTCCAATAGTTACAATCAATTAGTCTAGTAAAATTTACTATATTTTGTCTATCATAGCCTACCTAGGTCAGACGTAGTCAGTGAATCTTGACTGTCGTGATTACTAGGTTTTTGTTTTCAACTCCGAGTGACATGGGGTTAGTCTTCAAAGGGTTAGTTATGTCTAAGATTTAACGCTCGAGACCCTAGAGTTAATCTTATAATAGATGTCTAAGTAAAGGGAACATTAAGTAGAATTTTTCTATCATAGCCTGCCTAGTATGGATGTAGTTAGTGAAAGTTAGCTTCCAGGATTTCTAGATTATTGATTTCAGCTCCGAGTGAAATAAACACTCATGAAAGTTTTTGATTAATTTAGTGATTGCGGTTTTGCAAAAACTTGAGAGATTAAGAGCACCGATTGAGAACATCCAATGGGTAGTCTAGGATGTTGGGTCTAAGAGGAAAAGAAAAGAAAGCTTGGGAAGCCTAAAGTATCGTTTCTCATACAATGGGTAGAACAAGTTAGGATTCTGGGAGAGTTTATTGAAAAAGAAAAAGGAAGAAAAGGAAAGAGAAAAGATGTGGGTGGGTAGAGAAAGGAAGAAAAATCACCAAAGAAAAATAAAGAAAAAATAATGTGGATTATGAAACCAAAGCGGTTTAGATAGACTCTAGTTTAAGGAAAGAAAAAAATGATCCAAGGAAAAGAAACAAAAAAAGAAAAAAAATAATAGAAAGAATAAAAACCTTGGAGTAGGAATAAGAAAACAGTCTAGAAAGAAAGAAAAATCCTTATGTCTTAGAAAAAGAAAGAAAAATGGTGAAGAGAGAAATTCAAAGAGAGTAGGATTGGGTAGGTTTAGAGTCTTGTTTAGGTGGTTATGGATGCTCGATATTGGTCCCCTAAACGCTCTCTATCTTGCTCGTTTTTGCTCTAACTCATTCACTCCGCGAAAGAACCATTGTTACAATCAACCTCCATGCCTTGAGGAACCTTCTCTTTCTTACGTTGAAATTCCCGTTATACCGAACCGATTGAAACCGTTGTGCATGTCTTGATAATGTTTCACCCTCACCTGAATGAATGTAGGAAAGCATGAATAAGTTTAGCTAGGTGAATCGCCTTAGCTTGGTAATAATGATGAATGGAAATTGAGCCTGAATGATAGGACGAGTATTTATGCATGATTGGAAATGCTCTCATTGTTGACTTTCGACTGTTAAGCTCTTGTTTTACAAACCTCTTTCTCTTATTTAGGTTTTGTTTTGCTTGAGGGCAAACAGAGTTTAAGTTTGGGGGAGTTGATATGCTCGGTTATTATCGTTATTTTAGTTCCGTCTTTTCCTCGGGTTGTGCATTTTCGGTTGTTTTAGAGTCTTTTAGGTTTGCATTTGTCTACATATTGCATTTCCAAGTGTTTAGAAGGACCATGCAACATTCGGGATCGAAAAGGACTATAACGAGCAAGAACGGGTCAACTCCGAAAGTCAACCATGACCAATATTGGCCACATAGCAACGAATATCGATCACTTCATGCCCATGGTCTTAATATCGACCATAGCATCGACCACTGAGTGCTCCATGGCTCAGTATCGACCACAATATTGGCCAGGGAGTGCTCCAGAAGCCAATATCGACCTTAGAAGAGACCATATCGGCCAAGAGGTGCTCCAGAATCTAGTATCGACCACCATATCGGCATCTTCATGGCCGATATCAGTCATTTCTCAAGCCAAAATCTGACGTTTTTACCCCTGAAGCCCTAGATTTCCACCTATAAATACTCACCTTAAGCCATCATTTGTGATGTGACATGATGTGACTCTAGGCTCGGAATTTATTTAGAATGTTTTAGTCTAGTTTCTCTGTAGTTTTAAATCTGATTATTTCTGTAAGGAATCTTGCCTTAATTATATTATTGTCTTGTTTCTGCTTTGATGAATCAGATATTTGTTTATTATTTGCCTTGCTTAGTTATGATTTGTGAGTAGTTACCTTAGGGTGATTGATTATGCTTGTTTAAGGCATTGAATCTTCTGATATGGTGTTCTGGGGTTTAGAACTACAAGTATTTTATGCGATAAGGTACTCTTAAGGCTTGATTGCAGTTCGGCCGGCTCAATCATGATCTAAAGAAAGCCTCTAAATCCTAAACGTATTAGTTAGCTTTTAGTTTCCGCCTTTCACAGTTCTGAATATTGTTCTTGATTGCCTTGGTATGCAGACGTGAGAGCGCGGTATTGATGCATGTTAGG
>OVAO01000225.1:218-25282 GCA_900406285.1 Biscutella auriculata
CCTTAAGAGAACCTTATTGCATCAGATACTTGTAGTTCTAAACCCCGGAACACCAGATCTAGAGACCTGGCGCCCTGATCTAACCTAACAAATTACCTAAAAGAAACTACTCGCAACTCATAATTAAAGCAGGCAAATAAAAGAAAATAAAGATCTGATTCATAAATATAAAGCAAGGTTCCGTACAAATAACCAGATCTACAACGATAGAAACTTAAACTAAGTGTTCTCTAACAACCTAAAACGCTCTCTCTTTCTATCCTACTCCACATGTAAATGGATAAATGAAGAGACTATTTATAGACAAGCTTCCATGGGCAAAAACGTCCAGTTTTGGCAATTTCAGGCATGAGTATCGGCCAAGGGCTGCCCGGTACTGATCTGGGCAGGCCGATATCGATCTGGGCAGCCAATACAGATCTAGGCAGACCGATGCTGCCCATATAGGTCGGGGCCTGGCCGATACTAGCTCTCTCCTGGCCAATACTGGCTGTATCGGCCTGTGCCTAGCCGGTACTCCCTTCCTTCTGCCTGATACTGGTCTAGTTGACTCTCAGAGTTGACCGGTTCCATCCCTTTCCATACCCGGTTGTCGTACGGTCTTCCTAAACACCTGGAAATGCAATATGTACCCGAATGCAATCCTAAAAGACTCTAAAATGACCGAAAACATATAAAACCGAGGAAAATACTGGGTTAAAATAGCTATAAAAACCGGGTATATCAAAAACCCATCTAAGGAAAAGAGTACCCCAAACCCTCTCAATTTCCAAGCTTTAGACACATGATAAATTAAGCACTTGCTATAAACAAGGATATCATCAAAATATACTACCACAAGAAAATATATGAACTTTAGCACATGATTCATCAACCCCATAAATGTACTTGGGGCATTAGTTAAGCCAAAGGGCATAACCAACCACTCATAACTCATACTTTTTAACCACTCATCACCTTCTTTCATTCTAATTTGGTGATAGCCACTTTTTTTTAAGATCAATTTTAGAAAAGACCATAGAACCATGTAGTTCTTCCCGCATGTCATCAAGCCTAGGGATTTCATGGAGATACTTAACCGTGATGTTATTGCAAAGAGCCTTCCTTCTTGTGCAAAGAGCCTTCCTTCTTGTGCACTGGCAACACATGCATGACACATGGGCTCATGCTCTCACAGATGTGGCCCTTGCTCATGAGTTTCTCGTTTTGTCTTTGGAGTTCATTGGTCACCACGTGATTGGTCCTATAAGTCGGAAGATTTTGTAAGGTGGAACCGGGAATGAAATCAATCTAATCATCAATGCCCCTCATAGGCGGCAATCCCTTAGCTTCATCACAAGGAAATACATCTTCATATTGCACCAAAAGATCTTTAAGCTCACTCGGATGCTCTAGTGTTGGGTTAGTTAAGTGATGAGTGTGAATTTTACCGATTTTACCCCTCGGTTTTCATTCGTTTTTCGTTAGTCTAGGATGCATTTTAGAGTCTTTAGGTTGCATTTGCATATTTTTCATCATTTGAGGTGCAGGGGAAGCAAAAGAGAGGAACCGAGCGAATACGGAGCAAAAGTGTACGAAAACGAACAAAAGCGGCCAAGTCCGAAATCGACCAAGGCCGCCGGCCAAGACNCAGGTGCAGGGGAAGCAAAAGAGAGGAACCGAGCGAATACGGAGCAAAAGCGTACGAAAACGAACAAAAGCGGCCAAGTCCGAAATCGACCAAGGCCGCCGGCCAAGACCACGCCGGCCAAGGCCAGACCGGCGGACATCAACCAGTCGAGGCTGGAGGAAGACCGCCGGTCATGCCCTCCGATGAAGCCATGACCGGCGGAGGCTGAGCAGGAGAACCTGGAGGAGCAGCGTCGGCCAAATGCGCCGGTGTGCATTGACCGGCGCAGCCCGAGCAGCGGCCCTGGACAAGGCACGCCGGTCTGCACTGACCGGCGGAGGCCTCGCCGCCCCAAATCTACTTTCCATATTTTGCTCGATTCTTGGCCTCCTATATAAAGAACCAACCCCAAAAACCCTAATAACTTTTTTCCCTCAGTTTTTCTTAGGTTTTGAAGTTTAGATCTCATTGGTGAGAGATAGTTTTGGTACTTTTAGGTTGATAGGTGTTGGATTGCTAGAAGTGGTTTAGATCTATAGTAGAAATGATATTCTTAACTTGTTCATGTGCTTAATGCTAGATTAGGAGTAGCTAACCAAATCTAGATCTATAGGAATACTATCACCCGAGAGGTTCTTGATAGGATTCCCGAATTAAGTGAATAGGTTGTTAGTCGATTCTTTCCAAGAGATTGTTTAAGTTATCGATTGATTGTTTATCATGGAATTTTGTCTAATGCTTTCTAGTAATGCTTCATTGCCAAGAGATTGTGTAATGGTAGGATTAGAAAAGGGATTATTTGCGCGAGAGCGAGCTAATCTAGTTTAGAAGTTCCTAGACAAAGAATATCAATCCCATTATCCATAAGTCACTTTTAATTCTGATTTTTATCTTGCTTGGGAAATAAGTTCAACACTCTTCTAGACACTAGAAGCTCTCCATGGCCAGCCTCTTCTTCACACTCATCAGAGGACTCCATGGGCTCTTCTTGGACAGATTCTTCATACTTGGATATGCACTCACTATCATGAACAAGGATCATCACCCTCTTGTTGGTGCATTCATTCGCATAGTGGGCTCGTCCTTTGCACTTGGTTGGTTACTTGGATAGATGAGTCCCACTCCTTAGTGTAAGTAGGTTTGGTGTCTCTAGCAAACTTGGGTTTCAATTGCCAAGGTCGAGGTCACTATGCAAATGAATGCACCTACAAGAGGGTGATGATTATCCTTGATGATGGAGAGTATGTTTCTGAGGATGAGGAAGATGTCCAAGATGAGCCTATGGATTCCCCCGACGAATGTGTAGAACAAGTTGCATGTGGAGAGCTATTTGTGTCAAGAAGGGTCGTAAACTTGCTACCCAAGGAAGAGGCTAATGTGCAAAGATAAAACTTGGTTCACACTAGGAGTGTGGTGAACAATAAGGTGTGTAGTCTCATCATTGATGGTGGGAGTTGTACCAATTTGGGGAGTGCTTCTATGGTCCAGAAGTTTAACCTAAAGACAAGAAAGCACTTGGGGCCTTACAACCTCCAATGGCTCAATGATGAAGGACATAAGAAGGTTACTACTCAAGTGACCATGCCTATTTCTATTGTGAAGTATGAGGATGACATAGTGTTTGATTTGTTGCGCAGGTCATATCCTCCTAGGAAGGTTGTGGCAGTTTCATAGGAGTGTGATGCACAATGGCTACAACAACAAGTATTCCTTTGAGCACAAGGAAAGAAGTTCACCCTACTTTCTATGACGTCTCAAGAGATCACTCAAGACCAAATTCACCTTCAAAAGGATGTGAAGCCTCATAAGTCATCCAACTTCTTGATAACTCAAGTGATGGAAGGAAGGCTCTTTTCTCTCAACCATCGGTTTTGATGTTTGTTTATAAAGAAGCTCTTAGTAGCTTGGCTAATGATAAGAGGATATTTTTCGCCTCTCATTAATCAAATGTAGTATGAAGGTTTAAAATGTCGAACCAATCCGAGAGTGAATCACGTACTATGACTATGGAGAATTCATCTAGTCTAACTCGAATAGGAATTTCTTTTGTCACTAAACAATCCTAAGCAAGCAATTTAAGTAAAACAAAGCAAAACTCTAAAGTCAACCAAAAAGATAATGAAACCGAAGAAATGTAAATTCAAGAATTAAAAAAGCATATGGACTAGTGAAATCGAATTAGGTAGTCAATTTCATGTTCATGATATTCAGTGTCATCATACAATGCTTATCCTTAGTCTAAGAACTATCCAATTTAGGTTAATCCACTCTCGTGGTAGAAACCCTTATCCTAATCATGCATTTACACAATCTCTTGGCCAAATACATAATTAAGAAGCATTAAATGTCTAGTCTATGCAACTACTAAACAATCCTAACATAATCTCGGCATCATTTAGCACAAGTTTAACTCATTCAGACATTTCATCGAACACCTCTCGGGCGATGATTCTCCGAAGATCTATATGAGATCGGTAAAACCTGATCTCGCATTAAACAAATTAAATAATGGAGACATATTAAATCAAGCTAAACATCATAAACAATCAATCAAAAGCCCTAATCTATCCCCAATACATACGCTTTAAAAGGACTACTCACACATCATGTTTAGAACACTTTGATAGTTTCTAAACATGATTTGGGAGAGAAAATAAAATAGAGAAATGAAATCAAAATGAGACAAGGATTAAAGGAAAAATATGCAATAGATTAACCAAAGAATCTCAATAAAAAAGCATCAGGAGAAAAATAAGAACTAGAGAGAAAACTAGATGAAAAAACTAAGATAAAACGTAGAAAAAAGTGTCAAGGGATTTAGTTATTGGCTCCCTTAAATAGTGAGACAATTTACAACTTAAAAAAGGAAATAAGACTTGGTATTTTTTGTTCCAGAATAAGTGCACCGGTCGGGGCATCCCATGCCTAGACCGGAGTGAGTGTGCACCGGTCGGGAGGGTGCGCCTTGTGCATAACCGGTGCTTATCTTCTGGTTGATTTCTGGGATCTGCACCGGTCATGCGCAACAATGTTGTGACCAGAGTGAGTCTGCACCGGTCGGGACAGGGTGCATGACCGGAGTGGTTCCTCTGGTTTGCTGGTCAACTCTGAAAATGTTGACTTTTCTGCACATTTACTTCTTTTGCATCCTTTTGAGCCCTTTTTGGTTTAAGCTCGATTCTTCACATGAAATGTAATATGCAATGCAATGCAACCTAAAATACTCTAAATGCAACCTAACTAATGATAAACGAATGAAAGACAAATGAAAACCGAATGGCTATCAAAATACACACATATCAGCTAACCTCACACCGGATCATCTGAGTAGAAATAAATATCTCTTGCACCAATATGAGGATGTTTTTCTAGGTGATGAAACCAAAGGCTTGCCACCTATTGGGAGAATTGAGCATCAAATCGACTTTGTGCCCGGAGCCACTTTGCCCAACAGACCAGCTTATAGGACAACTCCTTTGGAGACCAAGGAGCTTCAAAGACAGGTATAGGAGCTCATGAGCAAGGGCCACATCCGTGAGAGTATGATTCCTTGTGTTGAGCTCGTCCTCTTCATGCCTAAGAAGGATGAATCTTGGCGCATGTGTGGTTATTGTAGGGAAATCAACATTATCAGGGTAAAGTATAGGCATCCAATACCTAGGCTTGATGACAAGATATATGAGTTTCATGGCTCTAGGGTATTCTTTAAAATTGATCTTAAGAGTGGCTATGATCAAATTAGAATGAAAGAATGAGTTGAATGGAAAACCGCATTTAAGACGAAACATGGTTTAACTAATGCACCTAGTACCTTCATGATACATATGAATCATGTTCTTAGAACTTCCATAGGGTTGTTTGTAGTTGTCTATTTGATGATATCCTAGTCTATAGCAAATGCCTAAGTGACCACATCATGCATCTAGAATTTGTTTTAGGTGTCTTGAGACAAGAAGAGCTTTATGCTAACTACTCTAAGTATACTTTTTGCACGGATAATCTTGTGTGCCTAGGCTATGTTGTGAGTGTAGAAGGAGTTAGGATCGATCTGGACAATGTGAAGGTTATCAAAGAGTGGCCAGGTCCCAAAACCGTGGGAGAAGTGAGGAGCTTTCACGGCCTACCTGGTTTGTATAAAAGATTTATCATGGACTTTAGCACTATAGTCGCTCCATTGACCGAAGTCATCAAGAAGGAAGTATGATTCAAGTGGGGCACTACCCAAGAGAAAGCATTCCAAGCCTTGAAAGACAATCTAACCCATGTTCCTTTACTTATGCTTCCCAACTTTGGTAAAACGTTTGAGATTGAGTGGGGTATCTCAGGTTTAGGTATAGGAGTTATCCTTATGCAAGAGAGGAAGCTTATAACCTTCTTCCGTGAGAAATTAGGCGGAGCCACACTCTACTACCCCACTTATGAAAAGGAACGTTATACTCTTGTTCGAGCTTTACAAACTTGGCAATACTATATATGGTCTAAGGAGTTTGTTATTCACACGGATCACAAGTTCTTGAAACATTTGAAATGTCAGCACAAGTTTAACAAGAGGCATGCATGGTGGGTAGAGTTCATTGAGACATTTCCATATGTCATTACCTACAAGAAAGGTAAGAACAATGTAGTTGTTGATGCATTATCTCTGAGGTACACTATTCTCTCTAGCTTGAGTGCTAGGCTTTTAGGATTTGAACAACTTAGGTTATCTTATATCACTGATCTTGATTATCAAGAAGACTATAAGGAATGTGCTAATCATGCTTTGGATAATTACTATAGGCTTGACGACTACTTGTTCTATAAAAATAGATTGTGTGTACCTAATGGGTCTATTCGAGAATTGCTGATTAGGGAAGTTCATATTGGCGGCTTGATGGGCCACTTTGGAATAGTCAAGACCATGAAGGTAGCTCATGACCATTTCTATTGGCCAAACATGAAGAAAGACGTGGAAAGGATTTTCTTTTATTGCCTCAAATGCAAATAGGCTAAGGCTAAGGCCCAACCTCTCGGTTTGTATACTCATATACATATTGCTTCTCATCCATGGCATGTTATCTCTACAGACTTTGTACTTGGTTTTCCTAGGACTAAGAAAGGGAAAGATTCTATCTACATGGTAATTGATAAGTTTTATGAAATGCCTCATTTCATCCCATGTCAAAAACTGATGATGCATCTAATGTAGTTAACTTGTTCATTAGGGAAGTTGTTAGATTGCATGACATGCTTAGGACTATTGTTTCAGATAGAGATATTAAGTTCCTAAACCACTTTTGGAGAACTCTATGGAATAAACTTAGAATTAAACTCTTGTTTTCAACAGATGTCATCCACAAATTGATGGGCACACTGAAGTAGTTAATAGAACCATGTATGTGTTGCTTAGAGCTTTGATTAAAAAGAACCCTAAGAATCGGGAAGAATGCTTGCCTCATGCTGAATTTTTCTATGGCTTTAACTCACTTGCCCGTTTGGATTTAATCCTTTTACCTTTAAGTGAACTTATAAATGTAGGTGGACAAGAGATAAAGGTGCTTCATGAGAATGTTAAGGCGAATATAGAAGCTAAGACCAAATAATATGCTAAGTAAGCAAACAAAGGACGAAGAGCCCAAGTATTTGAAGAAGGGGACTTAGTATGGATCTACCTAAGGAATGATAGATTTCCCGAGGAGAAACACTCCAAGCTAAAGTCGCGGCTAGATGGACAATTCCGAATCACCAATAAGATGAATTACAATGCATATCAAGTGGACATTAAAGGTAAATATACGATTAGTCTAAGCATCAATGTTGCTGACTTGGTCCCTTTCCATGTAGGTGAAACGGATTTGAGGTCAAATCCTCTTCAAAAAAGGGGGGATGATATGATCATGGAGGAACAAAGCTTCGAGATCGAGCTAGACGAGCACTCACTTGATATCCCCATAGGTCCCATGACAGGTTTTAGGACCCAAAAGCTTGTTGGTCCTTTGATGTACGTGTGGAAGAGTTTGGAGGAGCACAACAAGCAAGTAGAAGTTAGATAAGAGCTTACGTCGGTGCATTTCCTTCAAGTCTTCAATGAGATTCATCATGGGTTGGACACTCTTTTTCCTAGGTTGGGTTTTATCCCAAGTGGGTTTCCCAACCAAGGTTTTGACAAGACCCTTGATCACAACAATATCCCATTTTTTAACCCCCAAGGAAGCCTCAAGATGAAACCACCCGAGACAATCCAATACACTTAGTCATATTTTTTGCTTCATTCCTTACTCTTTTAAACTCGTCGTTTTGCCCATGTGTTAGGGTTACTTCCTTTCTTTTCAAGTTATAGTATTTAAACCCTTTTGTTCCCAAAACTTTTTACTTTAGCTTTCTTTCACATCAATCAAGAGAAGTTTACACTCAAATTTAGCTCATTTTCTTCAAATGTTTCATATCTTAGAAAAAGCATTGAGTGTGTCATATATCAAGGTTCTCGGTGTATCCAAGGCCAAGTCATAGCCTTTGTAGTCTATTCTTCCCATGATCGTGTCTTTTCCATCATCTCTTGAACTTTTCCCTCGACCGCGGACACCATCGCTTTGACCGCGACTGCCATCGCTTCGACTACTTGTCGCCTCTCTATCGTCGGATTTGTAATCCTTTTTCCCAAAGCTTCCATCTTTCACATTTCCTCGAACCATCTTTTGTCAAACATCTGCATTTCCTCTCATCCTTCACTCCTCGTCGCATCCTCGTCGTCTCAGCCATGTAAACCATTGTAGTCATCCCACGGCCGCGACCCCACCGCAGCCGGCCTCCTAGTCTCTCCAAGTCGGTCCATTCCCTCTCCAAGGGAGAGTGTGTCTTAAAAGTAAAGACATTTCTCTCTAGATAGTTCACTCTTAATGGTGAGTAATATCCATTAAAATCTACTTGGTGAGTTATATCCAAGATATTGGTGAATCAAGAGACTTCCACATATCTTGTGGTCCATTTCATTCCACCCTTTTTATCCTTCATCTTCACCATAGATTCACCTCCAGTCAAGCTTCATCATCTTGCTCACGGCCTCCCCCCCTTCTATCTTCATCTCACCTTGTTAGATCGATTCAAGACAATTGGTTTGGTTTTGGGAGTTTGGTTCTTCTACCTAAGAAGAAACACATTGACACACTCTCCCTTTAAAAGGGAAAGAACCTATTTGAAGAGACTAGGCGGCCGGCCTCAGAGAGGTCGCGGCCAGGAGGTACAGAAGATGGCGTACATTGTAGGGAAGGTCACATATGTGGTGCGAAGGCAACCTGAACGATGGATGAGCCTTCTCCGGTTCTGTGTTGACGAGGCTTCCAATGATGAAAAAGTAAGTAAAAAGGAGGTGAATGGGTGAAGATGGATCAAGACAAAATGTGAAATGGTAGAGGGTGATCGATGAATGAAGTTTCGGTGTGATGGAGCGGCGTGCGGTGCAAGCGATGGTGAAATGAGGAGCATGGGATGAAGACAACCACCAAGACCATGGAGGAATCTTGGATACACCTACAACCCTAAGGATATGACACACCAGAGGGGGTTTCTCGACGATGTGACACACGAGGAGAGAATAAGCTAACTTAGAGAGAGTTCTCTTTGATTGATTTTTAAAAGCTAGCTAAAAGACCATGTTTGGTAACAAGAGAGTTTAAATACTCAAACATAAAAGGAAACCCTAACATATAGGCAAAAACAGTGAGTTTAAAGGATAAAGGAAGCTAGAATGATAAAGGAAGCAACAGTCATGCCTTGTGTAGTGTCTCAGGTAGCTTTATTTTGTGGCTTCCTTGATGGTTCATCATTAGGCTATTGTCATCAAGGGCCTCATTAAAACCTTAGTTGGGAAAACGACTTGGGATAAAACCCAACATAGGAAAAAGAGTGCCAACCTTTGATGAATTGTTGAAGCGGCTTTAAGGCAATGCATCAGCGGCTCAAGATCTTCTTTATCTTCCATATGCTTGATGTGCTCTTCCATATTCTTCCTCACGTGCATCATGGCTCCAACAAGCCTCTAAGCTCTACCTCTAGTTATAGGCCCGGAGGGGACCTCGAGGGAGTGCCAATCAATCTCGGTTCTTTGGTCTTGATCCTCCATAATCATATCATCCCCCCCCCCACTTTCTTGAAGAGGAATTGACCTCAAATTTTTTTCACCTACATGGAAAGGGACCAAATCAGCAACAATGAAGCTCAAGCTAAGTGTATACTTACCTTGAAAATCCATTTGATAGACATTGTCATTCATCTTCTTGGTGATTCGAAATGGTCCATACAAGATCTCCTACTTCAAACACTTGTGCTTTTCGCCCTTTTCAGCTTGTTTAGCATATTGTTGTGTCTTGGTTTCTATGTTTGCTTTGGCCTTCTCATGAAGTGCCTTCACTTGCTCGTCCTTATCTTCTCCTCCTCCTTCTACACTTACACTTTCACTTATAGGCAAAAGAATTAAGTCCAAAGGTGTTAGTGGGTTAAAACCATATACAAGCTCAAAAGGAGAGAACTTACAAGCAGAATTCTTAGCATGATTATAAGTGAACTCAACATGAGGCAAGCAATCTTCCCATCTCTAGCACGAGGCAATATTCTTTTTGATTAAGGCCATAAATAACATGGACATGGTTATATTCACAACTTCTCTTTGGCCATCGATTTGTGGGTGACAAGTTGTTGAAAACAATACCTTAGTGATATAAACTCCCTTGACTTGACCGAACACACTTTGAGAGGATCTAAAGGTTGGACTTGATGATGTCTTCAATGGTGATGGAAGATGGTTAAAATGGTGACGATGAAAGGATGGAAATGAAGTGGAGGATGGAAGTGACAAAAATGGAAGATGAAGTGGATTGAGAAGGACCAAAGAGGTATGAATGGCCTCTTGATACACCTTGAGATATCTTGGATATGACACACCACATGTTTGAAAGATATGACACATTTTCAATGAACTTCTATGGAGAAAAAGGGTTCTCTTTTGATTTTAAAATGAAAGTTAAAGAACATTGTTTGGAAAGCAAATGTTTAAATACTTGTAACAAAAACATAAGATATGAACCCTAAAGAAAGTTTGAAATTCCGTTTAGGAAGCAATCTCGAGCGAAGGATAACGGCCACGCCACACTGGTACACTAGCTTGTATGGATCGACTGCATCTTCTTCAGGGACTAGTACCAGTCACTCAAAGGGGGTGCTCATACTGGTACAAGTCTTTCTCCATTCCTCGCACATGGTATTGTCTTGAGTATCGTGGAGAGTTGGCATGTACTGATCTATGTCGTCTCATCGCTTAGGTATCGGACAGGAGACCGTTTGGGGTCGTCGGTATCAACTCTCTGTCACGATCCTCCTTGATCTAAACTTAGGTTCATGTTGTGCTCGAGCGGCCTCGTTAAAAGCTGGTTCGGAAAACCCAATGGGATAAAACCCGACTCAGGTAGAAGAACAAGTGCCAGCTTCCACAGGTAACACATCACACACAACCTCATCTTCATATTTCCCGATGGTGATAGGCATGGTTACTTGAGTGTTTACCTTCATTTCCACTCATCATTGAACCAATTGAGCTTGTAAGGTCTCAGGTGTTTCCTTGTCTCTAAGTCAACTATGGACCATAGAGACACTAGCAACATTCGTGCAACTCCCACCAATAATAATGAGACTACACACCTTCTTGTTCACTACACACCGAGTATGAAACAAGTTCTCTCTTTGGGAAATCTCCTTTTCCTTGGGCAGAAAGTTTAAGGCCCTTCTTGAAACAAGTAACTCTCCATAGGCAGCTTCTTCTTGGCATTCGTAGGGGCAATCCCTAGGTGTACGAATTATAAGAGTTAAAGAGATTGAGAGATTAAGAGAGATTGAGAGAAGTTTGAGACAGAAAAATAAGGCACTTGGCCAAGAGAGATTTTTCAAGTAGAGCGCTACATCTTGCTTAGTTCAAATGAGAGAGTTTCCAAACATATATAGAGGAAACTACGACAAGAGAAGCCTTAAGACAAAAGAGTAAAGGAACTGTTCGAGAGCTTGGTCCATGCTTCGGAAAGCACAATAAGGAAGTTGACACACTTTCTTGTCTTCTTCTTTGGCTTCATGGCATTGATGACGAAAATGACTTTTCTTTATGCTCAAAATAGCACCTGATTTTTATGACACCTCTCTTCCATGCTTAGTCATCAATCCATTTGTATAAGACTCATTTTCTCTTGAAAGCTAGATATGTGAGGTAGCTTTCTGAATCATCTTGATTCGTAGCCTTACTCATTCTAGTTCGCTCAAAATCCTCCTAGGAATGAACACATATCATGTTGCGACAGATTGTGCCATTGTTAACTTGAGAAGACTATAACTTCCTTACCTAAACTGGTTTTAAGCTGATTCTTCTTTTGAATGCAAGAGACTTGAGTTACCTTTCTGAATCAATTAGATTTATAGCATAACTCCTTCTGGTTTGATCGGAATGAGCTTTGGAATGAGCGCCTATGCCGCTTTATTTCCTCTTGAGCTCAATCTTGTTGTTGCCTTTGATTGCGGACTAGGCTTTTGGAAAGAGCACACACTTTGCTTTGTATTCACTTGAACTTAATCTTCTTCGTGTTGCTGCCTTTGATTGCTTGTCACACAAATCAGATTGTGTGCTTGATCTTGAATGCACATCTGAATTCTTCTTAGCTCCTTTAAGCTTTTTTTTGAATTCTTCTTTTGCCTCCCTCATGATCAAGACGAATTGCATAGAAAATTGTCTTGAACCAATTCTCCTTGATAGCATGAACTGAACCGGTGAACTGTTTCTTAGCCTCCCTCACGATCAACATTCTCATCAGCATCTTGTGAAAGAGATAAAACTACTTTTTTGCTTTTCCTTCATTTCCTCTTACAATGATCAATCTTCTAAGACTCCTCTGATCATTTATTATGGGCAAGAAGTCGTGATCCTACACCATATGAAGGTCAAAATTTTAAAGCATCAATGTGGAAAAATAGTCTTAGAGTATGAAGTTTTGAAATAACAAAAATAGAAGCAAGATTATGACCATGAGTAATTTGGCACATTAGTTCACAAACCACAGTTTAAATCCTTAGACCTTCTAATTCATTTAAACTAGGCATGATAAACAGTTCGCAAATATCAATAGATTAAATCAGATTTGTTTTAAACATTTTGCAAACTTAATCTAGTAAAGTTTGTACTAAGAATACAGAAAAAAGTTAAAGGATTAGAGATAGGCTTCTCTTTCTTCTTGTTGATGGCAGTTTGAAAGGAGTTATTTTGCTCAAATTTATCCTATTGAGCTTAAACAACTCCCCCTCACCGAAGTATTTCATCCATTACTACTTTGTTTTTCACCTTCATAAGATAATCAAAGTTAGTACATGGAAATTTTAACACAAAGGAAACAGATCATGGTCTTAGGTACTCTCTTAGAGTGAACCATGATTTTCTTAAGGGCCACGGACTTAAGTGCCTTAATGGCGGTCCAAGGCTTAACACAACATAGATCATCATTTCTTAGATACAACATAGCATCAAGTTATGAATCATTTATTTTGAGTATAACTTCATATCATGATGCTTTAACATGACATGAATCATTTAATTAAAGAGTAAAAATTGATCATCATGACTTTTTGAAAATAGATCTTTTAAAACAGCAAGTCATGAATCATATCAAGGTTTTGAGGACTTATGGATTCATCATGACTACATATGCTTAAAGAATTCTCATAAGCACATCATGTCATGGTTCTCTTCCCTCTAAAACCAAGGTCTTTTGGATTCAACAAGATCTTAGGTGCTTAAGCTCATGAGTGCATTGCGGACCTTGGTTCTCAAACCTTAAGGAAATGGATTCATCATGGTTCATCTTCAACTCATAAGAGTGGGTGAGCCATGAATCTCTTGTTTAATACTTAACCAAACCGTATTTAAAACATTTGGACATAAAATACAATGCGTTTCTTAGTTTCATCATTCCATAAGAATAAAAAACATCCCAAGGTTATAAACAACACATACGGTTTGGACTTAGCTCATGGGAGTTATCCCTTTGTGAAACAAATTTAACTTGGACCAACAATGATTCCATTTGATTTTCACAACCTAACTAACCTTTGAGCAAAACACACCAATAAGAAAGAACCAAACTCACCATATATTGGATCATTGTATTAATTCCTAAAGAGATAAGAGAGATCACAAGACTTGGAGATTAAATGTGACTTAGGAAGGTAATCAAACTGAGATCAAGATTGCTAGAGCATCATTTAGATAACCCTTATTCCATATCTCCCTTGTGATTTTAACCCACTGCCATACTTAGACCTCTTCATTGCAATTGCTTTTATCAAGTTACAAACACATTTGGAACACATTACCCATAAGTTCAAGTACTAGATATAAACAACAAAGTAAAACATAAACAAATGATCTGTCTCACATATATTTGAAAACGTTTTGAAGAGGGAGAAGGCTTAACCAATAAAGACAAGAAAGAGATGGATTTCTTGAGTTTCTTCACTTCCACTCAAATGAGCAAAGTCCCACTTGGAAACAAGCTTTAAGAAACCCAAAGTGGTTCATCTCTTTCTTGTTTAAAAAAAATAAGGAACTTGGATTCATCAAGCCACTCTTCACTCATAAGAGTTAAGTAAGCAAGGTTCACTTCCTCAATGGCTGATACAAGTATGGGAAGCCTTGGAACCAAGACCGATCAAAATGAGCTCAATCTACAAGTTCTCACGGGTCCAGTCAGAAGAGGAAGAGCACAAAGACTTGCAGGAGCTTTGATGCATGCTTGGGATAGCTTGGAGACTAACCACCAACACTTGAAGATTGAAGAAGAACCAGATTTATGCCATTGTCTTCAAGTGCTAAATTCGGTTCATGAAAGGTGGAACACTCTTTTTCCTTAGGTTGAGTTTTGTCCCTATGGGTTTTCTCAATTAAAGTTTTAATGACGCTCATTATGCCATCAATACTTTTTCATGAACCATCAAGAAGCTTAAAGAGAAGTGATCCAAGTGTTTCCTTGAAAGTGAGTAATATCTTGCAAGATTTCTTTTGGTGAGTAATATCCAAGAGAGAAAATAGAGAGTGTATCAAGGATTCATCATGTCCTTGTGGTCTCTCATAATTCCATTTCANCCCCCCCCACAGCTGCGCGTTTCGCCCGCTGCTCCCCATCCCCCGTCGCACCACTCAATCACTTCACCGCCGATCTCAATTCTTCCACGTTAACTTCCAGCTCTTCCACGTTCACTTCCAGATCTTCCACAGTCAAACTTCACCATTTCATAAGAAGCCTATGTTCAGTTTCATCTTCAATGGTGCTCATTTGACCAAAGATTCAACCTTTCATCTTCAGCCTCAAGTGGCCAACCCTTGGATCTTTTCAAGAGCATTCGATCTATAAGCAGGGGTGTGTTAATGGCTCTCAATTATCAAGCTAGCTTGATTGTTCTTGGTCATAGCCGAAAAATAAAACAAGGAAGAACTCCCAAATGCAAGATGAATTCATCATATATTCTATGGTTCTCCTTGCTTTGGGTTGGTTCTTTTGAAGGGTTTCAGATTCAACATGTTCTTTTGTTCATAACAACAAAGATACAAGGTTATCTTTCCCTTTAGATCTTTTAGAGAGGTTTCTTTAGCTCATAAGAACAAAGAATCATGGTTCTCTTCCCCCATTAGGAGTTTGATTCTACATGAAACTGATTGTATTGATTAAAAAACAGTTTTCATGGTCCATCTCCTTTTAAAGACAAGAAAGAGATGGATTTCTTTACTTTCTTCACATCCACTCATAAGAGCAAAGTCTCACTTGTAAATCTTTAAGAAAGTCAACCTAGTTCATCTCTTTCTTATCTTCTTAACCCATTTTGGACAGATTCAAAGATTTCTCAACACAAATTGTCTTCGACACTTTTGGTTTTAAAAACCAGATTTAAAAATGAAGCAATATTTAGCAAAGTATAAGAGAGAAAAAGAGAATTTTCAGAAAGACAATGAGAGAATGGAAATTTTTCCTCTAAGAATTATAAGAGTTTAATAGATTGAGAGATTGAGAGATTAAGAGAGATTGAGAGAAGTTTGAGACAGAAAAACAAGGCACTTGGCCAAGAGAGATTTTTCAAGTAGAAAGCCAAATCTAGCTTAGTTTAAATGAAAAAGTTTTCACACATATATATAGGAAG
Organism: Biscutella auriculata; assembly: GCA_900406285.1. NCBI lineage: Eukaryota > Viridiplantae > Streptophyta > Magnoliopsida > Brassicales > Brassicaceae > Biscutella > Biscutella auriculata. Next base: position 16,021 of record OVAO01000225.1, read on the forward strand.
CTATAACAAGAGATGTCCTAAAACCAATGAGGAAAGGAGTTGTTGAAGAGCTTGGTCCATGCCTCGGAAAGAACAATAAGAAAGCTGACACACATCCTTGTCTTCTTCTTCTTAGGCTTCATGGCATTGATGACGAAAATGACTTCTCTTTATGTTCAAAATAGCACTTGATTTTTATGACACTTATCTTCTATGATTAGTCATCAATCCTTTGTATAAGTCTCTTTTTTCTTGATTTTTTACTCTCCTTTACTTAAACCATAATTGCATCTCATTATGCACCACATTATTTAACTCATAACTTAATAATAGGCCCATATTGAACCACTTCTTCATCCTCAGAAACATATTCTCCATCATCAAGGATTACTATCACTCTCTTGTTAGTACATTCATTGGCGTAATGACCTCGACATTAACACCTGAAACACTTAACGCCTCTAGCACTTGTAGGATTGATGACTGCATTGCCTTTGTCTCTAGAGGAGTTTTTTATCCATAGATTCTTCTTTAGGTGTGGTAACAAAGGGATTCCAAGATGAGTCTCACTCCTTGGTGTAAGTTGGTTTGATGTCTCTAGAAAAGTGAGGTTTGAAAGCGAACTTGCCTTTCCTCTTGAGTTGTTGCTCAATCATCACGGATTTGTGTAGCATTTGCTCCAACGCCACATAGTGTTGTAACTCTAAGTTGCCTTCAATCTCTTGGTTTAATCTACCCAAGAATCTTGTCGTAGTGGCCTCACGATTTTCTCTAAGATCCGCTGTAGGTAAGAGCATCTCCGTTTCTTGAAAATAGTCCTCAACCGTCTTAGAACCTTGGGTTCTCAACATTTGGTGGAGGTCTCTATGATGATGATTGGGCATGAACCTTCTTCTCATTGCCGCTTTTAACTCGGCCCAAGTCTCAATGGGGGGCTCCCCATTTCCTCTTCATGAAGTAACTAGTTGCTCCCACCAACTTAGAGCGTAGTTGTTGAACTTTGTGGCTGTCACTCTAACCTTTGTGATTTTGGAGTACCACCTATACTCAAACACCAATTAAATCTTCTTCTCCAACTCAAGCTAAACATTGGGATCACTCTTCCCATGGAAAGGTCGGATATTAAGCTTGATTTCCTCAATACGATCTTTATCGGCTCTCTATGGTGATGCCTTTGAGATACTTGGCTTGAGTGATATGAGTTCTCATCTTCCTCTTCATAGTGTCTCGGTACCCTTGGAAGTCTTCTTGGCCTTTCTATAGGAGCAAAATGGTCGAAGTGTTCCCCTTCTTCTTCATATTTTCTACAGCCATGGACCCAATCATCTTGCTGCCTCGAGTGTGGTCCTCTAAGAGGTCTCCGCGACTTCTCTCTTGGAGCATGAGGCTCATTCTCTACATGGTATTCTTAATAGGAAAAAGGTCATTAGGAGGGGGTGGAGGTGTAGCCTCAGGGACTTGAGGTGGAATGAGAGTTCTCCTCAAATCCCCAAACATTCTTTTGATAAACCGAGTCAAAGCTTTGACATATTGCTGATCAGAAAGGTCTTCATGAGGATGGATATCTCCTTTTTATAGATTAGCCATTTAGTTAAAAAAGCAAATGGAACAGAGGGGAAGCAAACGGTCTGACATAAGTGCTTCCCGCGGACGGTGCAGGCGAAACTCTACGCATATGGCTATCAACTGGCGCACGTGTCGAGTGGATCTGTCGACGAATAACATCTTGTTTCATATAGACACGAGCAAAATTAAAATTTATGCCTTTCTCTCGTACCTTTTTCATTTAGTCTTCCACCTAACACAAAAAGACAACAAATACAACCAGAAAAATTTAGTGCTTGGACTCCATTGTAACAAAATGCAAAACCTTGGAATTTGAACCGTTTTAAGAAATGAAAATCAAAACTTTTTGTGCAAAATGTGAAGAACAAGAAAGTTAAAAATCTTTTTGGGTTCTCAAAAGGTTTAAGTAAGAGAAAAAGGTGAAACGAAGCAACAATCTAAACACCTTGAAAGGAAAACGACATAAACATGCTAAAATGAAGAAGGATGAAAACATTTTATGGTTTTTTTAGGATGCAAAGATCTACTAATTTGAAAAGTGAAATGCACAAAACAAGAACGAGCTAAAAAAGCTAAATGGTAAAAAGTTAAGATCTTGAGGATAGAGAACGAAAACTTCATGTTCTTGGCTTAGATTTTTTCATGTGGTTCTGATACCACTTGATATAGTTTTCCTTGGAGAGGGAAAGGATCGACTTGAAGAGACTAAGCGACCGACCGAGGTGAGGTTGCGGCCAGGGGTTGTTGCGGCGGTTTTCAGTGTTGGACTAGTGAAATGGCGATTGGAAATGAAGTTGGGGAGGAAGAGAGGCGGATAGACGTGAGATGAGTCGAGGGAATGTGAGAGATGGTCGATGGAGTAGGAAGGTGGGTGGATCCAAGGATAGGTGGCAAGGCGTGGTACGGAAGGTGATGTACGTGGTACGGAAGGTGACATACATGGTACGGAGGCGACCTGAAAAATGGATGAGCCTTCTCCGTTTCTATGTTGGGGACGAGGCTTCGATTGATGAAAGAGTAAGTAAAAAGGAGGTGAATGGGTGAACATTAGTCGAGACAAAATGCAAAATGGTAGGGGTGGTCGATGGGTGAAGTTATATTGCGATGAAGCGGTGTGTGGTGCAAACACCAAAGCTATGGAGTAACTTTGGATACACCTACAACCCTAAGGATATGACACACCAAAGGGGTTTCTCGACAATGTGACACAAGAGGAGATAATGAGCTAACTTAGAGAGAAAGTTCTCTTTGACTGATTTTGAAAAGCTAGCTAAAAGACCAAATTTGGTAAGAAGAGAGTTTATATACCCAATGATAAAAGGAAACCCTAGCATATGGGAAACACGCTGAGTTTAAAGGATAAAGGAAGCTTGAATGATAAAGGAATCAATGGTCATGTCTGGTGGAGTGTCTTGGGTAGCTTTACTATGTGGCTTTTTTTATGGTTTATCATTAGGCTATTATGATTAAGGGCCTCGCTAAAATCTTGGTTGGGAAAATAACTTGGGATAAAAGCCAACATAGGAAAAAGAGTGTCCAACCTATGATGAACCGTTGAAAAGACTTGAAGGCAATGTATCCGCGGCTTAAGATCTTCTTCATCTTCCATATGCTTGATGTGCTCTTCCATACTCTTCCTTACGTGCATCATGGCTCCAGCAAGCCTCTAAGCTCTGGCTTTGGTTATAAGCCCGAAGAGGACCTCGAGGGAGTGCCACTACAAGAAAAACGTTCATTAATAGCACGTAAATATAGCTATCATAGATTTATCATAGCATTACCATAAACGATATTTCTGCCCCAGCTATCATAGGTATGACAATATGATAGCGGTTTTTTACCTCTGTTATTATACCGGTGAATCTACTATAGCGTTACATTAACGATGCTATTATATATGTTAGTCTTATCATAGCGTTTTTTGCACAAAGCTATTATATGGGTTATAACAAACATAGCATTTGTATGTCCTGCTATAATATGCATGTATGTACAATAACATTTTCGTGGAAAGCTATTATATATCGCAAATATAATAGCGTATGTAGTATTGCGCTATTATATACCTCAATGTATCATAACGTTGTGTTGCGGTGTTATGATATGTTCTGACTGGCTATAGCGTTGGTTTGTTTTGCTATAAAATTTGTGTAAGATAACGTATATGAAATGATGTTGTATAGTACGCTTGTATCTAGTATTCATAGTGGTTTTCTTTATGCCATTATATAAGGTTTATAGCGTTATAGTTCTGTTATATTTGTGCTTTGTTATGCTATCAAAGAAATGCTATTAAATGACAACCACACAAGAAACCATTCATAAACAAAATATTCATACATACAACTAGTTTCAAGTCATTACAAGTTCTGAAACATATAAAGGGTGAACTTAAGGTCTTATTACTCTAATGCACTTAAAACATAACTACTTTGTCCTCAGGCCAAGCAAGACATGATCCAAGTGCATCTCCCAACAGCTCTATTTCGTCATTTGGTCTTCAGACTCTTGCAGAGTTGACACTCAACAAAATATAGATTAGAGATAAAGGTTATGCTATACCATAATTCATTCACATATATTGAAAATAAATAAGAACTTACTTTTCCAGCTGAAGATTCACCAATTTCACCTTATGGTCTTTGTTTGAAAAATACAAAAATAACTAAGAACTCCAACTTAAACTTGTAATACAAAAATATAAGATTATGCACTTATTAAAAATACCTCCATCCTCATTTTAGCTATCTCTGTTTGCATATCATCAACTTTTTGCAAAAGCTGAATCTGTGTCACTTCCAAGTCTTTCATATATTTGTTTTGAATCTGAAAACATGCTAGCTTTGACAGATTAGCCCCTCTACCCATTGCCCTTAACCTTCCAGGATTATCATTTCTTAGAATTTGAGACAGTTGATCCTCTTTCGGGTACGCGGAACTAGACTGACTACCACTATCAGCTAGTTGTGCAGCCTTTGCCTATAATGAGATATCATAAATGATAGGTCACTCGTTTTGATGAAATCAGTATTCATAAATGTTTGAGAAAATATTACTTACAAACTTTTCTGCAGCATTTGTATTAACTGGAGAACCATCTTTTTTAGTTTGAGACTTCAGCCATACCTTCAACCTTGTCACGTCTCTAGACTCCTTTTTATGTATATCCATAAGATGTATATTATATACCTTTACACAAGCAATATAGAGAGAATAATGACCTTACCATATCTTCATCAAGTCTAACCATTCCTTTCCGGCTACAAGTATGATGGATTTGAGTTCTCCTTTTTTCTTGTATGAATCACTCACATCCTACAAAATAATAATCCATTTCTAAGTGACAAATAAAACAGTTTCAATTGGATATTTAAGTGTACCTGGAATTTTGAGCTCGTCTTTAGTTTGACAAAAACTTAGTTCATTCCGCAGGAGTAACATTCTTGGGCCTCAGATTCATCCTATGTTGGTTACTCCTTGCACTTCTTATCCGAGTAACCAACCTTGATTTTAATGCCCTCCATAGACAACCCATCTGCCTAAATACAGTAGCCCTTTGATATTTCTCCTCTAGATCAAACCTTGCTTGCACTCAATGATAACCAAAGTTTGTAAAATTACACTATACTTCATTCCTCTAGACAATATTAACTGTAAAACATAGTAGATAACTTACTTGAATAGATTTCTGAAGAACAATTTTCATCTTTGTGGTTATCTTCCTCCAATCATCTATTACGATTGGAACGTGTTCACGAACCAGTGGCCCCAAGTATGATGACAACTTAACAGATCCTGGACCACAAGGTTATCCCAATTCAATGAAATCAACTCTTTCTTTCACATTTGGATCTCTACCAATGTTTCTCATCCTAGTTGGTCCTCGCTGTCTTTTTGCCTTGGGTTGAACTTCTTCAGTTCGTAGAGCTTTACTTATAACATCGTCAACCTGGGCATCTACAGTCTGATAAGCTTCAGCTTCTATATTTTCTTCCTCCATGTCTTCCTAATGACCTGTTTCACTATTGTCTTCAGCCATGTCTTCCTCATTAGCATTCTCGTTATTATTCTGCTCCTCGCCATGCTCATCCTCATTCTCATTCTGCACATTTTCCTCTTCGTCCTTCTCATCCTTTTTCTCATTCTGCTCATATCCTCTTCGTCCGTCTTATTCGAATTATGCTCTTCGTCCTTCTCATTCTGCACTTCGTCCTTCTCATTCAGCTCTTTGTCCTTCTCATTCAGCTCTTCGTCATTCTCATTTTCATTATCTTCTTTGCCCTTCACATTCTCAACCTCAATCTCATTCTGTCTAGACTCAATGAATTCAATCTCAGAATCTTTATCTGGTGTTTTCCTCTTCGTTCCTTTTCCATTTCCCCTTTCTTTTTGCTTCTTCTTATCCATCTTAATTCACCTGCAAACATATATAAATTACTGTCATCATCATTGAAATAATCAACAAAACAAACAATAATATAGATTCACACAAAAACTCCAAGCAACACTCAATATTTCACACACGAAGCAAATCAAGGCACATAATATAGATTCACACATAAATTCCTTCACAATCTATTCTAGCACTAGGAGCCTCATCCATAACAGTTTTCATATCCATATGTATTGGTAGTGGTCATGTATCCACTTGCACATTATCAATTTCTTCACTAGTATATCTTCTAGCAGGACATTTCATGATAACAGACCAACTTGATTCTTCATCTCTCCCTGAATATAAGACTTGTTTGGCTTTAGAGGCTAATATGTAAGGATCTTTCGAGAAGGATACTTGACTTTGTTCAAGATTAACTAGAGTGAATCCACCTTCTATCTTCACGCCATTACCTTTCACTGCCCAATGACATTTAAAAAAGGAATGTAGAAGACATTGTAGTCCAACAAGATGATGTCTACCACTCTGCCATAGTATGCCAGCAGGTGAACTACGTGTGAAGTATCTTTTGCACTGGCTCTACACATTGTCGTAACTTCATAAACCAATCCACTGTTCTGAGTTTCTCTACGAACTGAGCTTGTTTGGAACCTCTGACCATTTACAATGTAGCCTGTATAAGACCTTGCACTTCTAAGTGGACCATATGCCAGCCATTTCAACGTTCCATCATGAGCATCTGAATTAATGTCTATCTACAAACAATAAAGTAGACTACTTAGTGAATTAGGATACAATATAAAGTAAAGCAGTTCTTAACGATTACAATTTATACATAGTATAAACTACCAATTCTTTTAACCAGGTTCCAAAATGTTTTTTATGCATGTTCCATAAGTAAGTTACATCACGTTTACATCTTCCACATGTGTCTTGAAGGTGATGTGTGTGCGTGCTAGATTGGAAAAACATTTTGTTACCGTTACAGTTTTTAATAGGTAAGTAATAGTAATAAGTAAGACATACATACTCAACGTATTCATCCACAACTGTTGTATTTTGTAGTACATCAAGATGAGCTAGACTCAATTCTTTTTCAGTTAATGTGATTGGAGTTGCTGCTGAAATTGGACGACCTTCCAATATCCACTTGTTATCATAATCAATATTTATGTCTTGCTTTTCTTGTACATTTGTTGTTTTCTTCAGAAAACTATTACAAAACCGCACACATCCTTCAGCAAGGTACAATTCTACAATACATCCCTCTGGTCTTGTGGTATTTCATACGAAGTCTTTTAATACCTTCATGTACCTACATACAAAGCACTTAAGTTATAAACCGCACTAAATGTTTGTAAGTAGATTAAAGAATAAATACCTCTCAAATGGATACATCCATCTGAAATGGACTGGTCCACATATTCTTGCTTCCCTACCCATATGGCTTGTCAAATGCACCATTATATCGAAAAAGCTTGGCGGGAAAAATCTTTCAAACATGTAGAGAGTTTCAACAATTTTTGTTTCCATATCTTGGATCTTCTCTCTGTTAATGACTCGCTGGCACAGATGGTTGAAGAAAGCACATAGCCGGAAAATGGCTAACTGAGGTCCTTTAGGTAGCAAACCTCTTAGTGCTACTAGGAGTAGGTGTTGCATCATGATGTGGTAATCATGTGACTTAAGGCCTGAAATCTTACAATCATCCACTGATACGCCTCTTGATATGTTTGAGCAATATCCCTCTGGGCCTCTGAAGTGGAATAATCTATTGCAGAATGTTTTCTTCTCGTATTTGGAAAAAGTCCAAGGAGCAGTTGGGAGGTACGTTCGTTTTCCTTTGGTCTTAGGGTGCAAGTCATGCCTGATGCCAAAAAACTCAAGATCTTTACGAGCTTTGATACAATCCTTTGACTTCCCACAGTGTAACAATGTGGTCACAATGCTTGCAACAACATTCTTCTCCACGTGCATTATATCCAAGTTATGCTGAATTGGAGTTTCATGTTATACATTTCAATTTAGTAAATTATACAAGATAAATTTAATTAAGATCGAGTATGAAAGACTTAATGATACCTTCCAATATGGCAGAGTGTAAAATATCGATCTTTTCTTCCATATTGATAGCTCATCTTCATCTACTACATCACATTCTTCCTCAAACTCACATGATGCATTATCGGTATCAGATTTTGTCTCAACTACTTCAGTCTTTTTCCTCTTCTTTACAGTTTGTTTAATATTACCAAACTTGTTCTTGAAATGTCTCAGGTTGTGTGAAATATCTGCACCACTTAATATCCTTCCATTTCTCCCATGTTCAGCTTTCCCACCAAACCATGACTTTTTTTCCTGATACATATGTGTTGGCAGTAAACCGTTTATGTGACACATGTAAACATGCTTCCTACTAAATGGCAACCAAACACTGTCTATGTGTTTCCAACATAACAGACAACCCATTTTACCCTTCACTTTGCAGCCAGCAAAATTTCCATAGGCGGGAAAATCATTAATTGTCCAAAGAAGCATAGCATTCATGTTAAATGTAACTTTACTATATACATCATACGTCAACTACCCTTCTAACCAAAGTCGGTTTAGGTCCTCTACTACACATCAATACTATTGCCAGGTTGATGTGGACAAGGAATAAGTAAAGAGAGCATTATGTTTTCCTTCTTCATGTAGAGGTGAGGAGGCAGGTTGTATTTTACTAACAGAACAGGCCAGCAACTATAATTGGTATTCTTCATGTTGAATGGATTAAACCCATTGGTGCAAAGACCTAGTCGGATGTTCCTTTCTTCCGCTGCAAAGGAAGGGTACTTTGCATTCATCTGATCCCACAAAACAGAATCAACTGGGTGACGAAGCATTCCATATGTGCTCTTGTTTTTAGAGTGTCGCCGCAAATATGTAGCCATGTCCTCACACCTGAACATTCTTTTCAACCTTGGGATTATGGGAAAAATCGGAGCACTTTCATTGGAACATTTTTCTTAACTTCACCAGTATATGGATTGATCTTCCATATAGAAGCCTGGCACATTGGACAGTTGTCAAGCTTCTTGTACTTCTTTCTGAATAAACAGTAATCATTCACACAAGCGTGAATCTTCTCATACCCCATACCAAAATTTCTCAGAAACTTCTTCATGTCGTACAAGGATGTGTGCATCACATTATCTTCTGGTAACATATCTGGCAATGTGTCTAGTAGATCATTGAAGCTCTTGTCGGACCACCCACTCTGTATTTTAAGTCTGAAAAGGGAGACAATAGCCGATAGCTTGTTGTGGTTCACACAACTAG
>OVAO01000226.1:0-25234 GCA_900406285.1 Biscutella auriculata
AACTGTAGTGGCAAATCAGTGGCTATAACCGGGGTTGCAAAGGGGTTGCTAAATATGTAGTGGCTACGGAGTGGCTAAAACTGTAGTGGCTAATCAGTGGCTATAGCGGTGGTTGCAAAGAGGTTGCTACTACTATAGTGGCAACGGAGGTGCTAATGTCGTAGTTGCACATCAGTGGCTAAATCATTGGTTGCTAAGGGGTTGCTATTGCGGAGTTGCTAATCAGTGGCTGAATATGTACTTATTATAGCTAATATGTGTGTTGCAAAGGAGTTGCTAACATAGAGTCGCTCCGGAGTTGCAAAGTTTTTCAACCACGTTGACTAGTCTCAAAGTAGTTGCAAACATGAGCGACTCTGCAGCCACTACGTAGTTTTAGCGACTCTGTCAGTGGTCGCTCCCGGGAGCCCCTACATCTGGTACAGTCGCTCTGGTGTCTCTATATAGCGACTCTTGAGCCACGAAGCAGATTAGCAACGCGAAATTAGTCATTGTATGATGTAGTCGCTCAGGGGTTGCAATACCACTAACAGCCACTCTTGAGCGACGCCTTTTGCAGTGGCTAAACTCGTGTTCTCTTGTAGTGTGAAAACCTTGGTGATAAGCTTGGTATCCCCCAAAGCTGCCCAATCGATCAAATTTTGCATGAAGCGAAGCTATCTCATTCATGATGACTCAATGGTGTACCTGAAGAGTCAAAACAAAGAGAGTAGAGAAATTAGTAAAGCAAATATAAAGACTTATTCCCAAAAAAAAACAAAATCCTAATAGCAATTCTAAATCCCGAATATGGCAACGGCGTCAATTTGATAAGTGGATTTTTCGCCTCTTACTAATCAAATGTAGTATATAAGGGTTTCAAATGTCGAACCAATCCGGGAGTGAATCACCTACTAGGACTATGGAGAATTCATCTAGTCTATGTCGAATAGGATATATGTTTTGTCACTAAACAATCATAAGCAAGCAAATTAACTAAAATAAACCAAACATAAAATTCAACCAAAAAGTCAACGAGATCGAAGAAATGTAAATTCAAGAATTAAAACAAGCATATGGACCTGGGAAATCGAATTGGGCCGTCAATTTCATGTTTATGATATTCAGTTTCATCATATAATGATTATCCTTAGTCGAAGAACTATCCAATTTAGGCTAATCTACTTTCGTGGTAGAAATCCTATCATAATCATGCATTCACACAATCTCTTGGCCAAATTCATAATTAAGAAGCATTAAAGTTCTAGTCTATGCAACTACTAAACAATCCTAACACAATCTCTCGGAAAGACATCATTTAGCACAAGTTTAACTCATTCAAGCATTTCTTTGAACACCTCTCGGGCGATGATTTTCCAAAGATCTAGATGAGATGGGTTAAATCTAATCTAGCATTAAACACATAAAACAAGAGAAGACATATTAAACAAGTGAAGACATATTAAATCACTAAACATCATAAACAATCAATAAAAAGCCATAATCTACCCTAATCCATAAGCTTAGAGGGACTACTCACACATCATGTTTAGAACACTTTGGTAGTTCATAAACATGATTTGAGAGAGAAAATAAAAGAGAGAAATGAACTCAAAATGAGACAAGGATTAAGGGAAAGAAATTGCAATAGAAAATCAAGCAATCTCAATACAAAAGCATAAGGAGAAAAGTAAGAAACTAGAGAGAAAAACTAAGATAAAAACATAGAGAAAAAAGTGTCTAGGGTTTTAGTTGTTGGTTCCCTTAAATAGTAAGCCAATTTACAACTTAAAGAAAGGAAATAAGACTTGGTCTTTTAAGTGCACCAGTCGGGACATCGCATCCCGGACCAGAGTGAGTCTGCACCGATCAGGGGGGTGCACTGGGTGCATGACTGGTGGGAAGCTTCTGGTTCTGTTATGGGAGATGCACCAGTCGGAGTGGCACCGGTCGCGTCACGGGAGTGATGTTATTCATCTCTGAATGTTGACTTTTATGCACTTTTGCTTCTTTTGCACCCTTTTGATCCCTTTTCGGTTTAAGCTCGATTCTTCACCTAAAATGTAATATGCAATGCAACCTAAAAGACTCTAAATGCAACATAAAACTAATGAAACACCAATGGAAACCGAGTGTTAAAACCATGAAAATCAATGTCTATCAGTTAACTACTCGGGATAATGGACCTCTTAGATCGATCTCGTGTTAAGTAGTCTTGTGACCTCGTCATATACTGATTTTGCTTTCTCGTGGCCCAACTTCCTTCTCCTATTCCTCGCAGGATTAAACATTGGATCTACGTTAAGCTATCGGTTCCCAGCATATCACTTGTTGTCCAGGCGAAAGCCTTGATGTTACTTCATAAGAATTCAATCAGTTTTTTCTCGATAGTACAATTTAACCTTTTCTCAATTCATACTTATCTTTCAGGATTGGTGTCTTCCATCGCTATCATCTTCACATCCTACCGAACTCCGTTATTTCTTTCCCTAGGGAAATTCTCCTCTCGTTCCCCGCTCTGTAATTGCTATTTGGTTGAGGCTACCCTCATCTTATGCTCGTTGAGGTAGCACGCTCGAGAGGCTTTCTGACTCTTACAGATCATCTTTGTCACCCCCAGAGTCGGGAATTTTACACACTTTTGGTAGTTCAATGGGATAACCTTCATTGTTATCATCCATGGGGTTTTGAGGATGGCGTTGCAAATTATCGGCTTGTCGATGACTTGAAAGTGAACGATTTTAACGATGCCTTATGCGCTTACATGTAAGTTGATAGTCCCGGTTGTCATCGTTATCTCTCCCGGGAAGTCGGTTAATGGGCAGAAGTTAGGTTATACTCTTGACTCGTCCACACCCATTTTCTCGAGCATTTCCTTAAATATTAGGTCCACAGAGCTTCCAGTGTCTATAAGAATTCTTATCACGTCGCAATTATCGATCCTGAGCTCGGTCACGAGTGGGTCCTTGTGGGGCCGGTCCAACTCACTGACATCGACTTCACCCAACATGATTAGCGTTCTGTCGCTTTCTCGGCCTTTTACGGGATGTTGATACTTTTCTTTCATTGGCCCGTCTAGACTGTATTGAATCATTGCAGTCTAGGACCCCACCCATAATCATGTTGATCATGCGCCTACCGTTTTTCCTTCAATTTTCAGCAGGTCTTGATCGTGTTTGGCGATTCCTCGCCCGCCTCGTTTTTTTGGCTTCTCTTCGCGATGTTGCATGCCAGGATGTTGCTCTTTGCTTCGGGCTCTTTGTCGTTCTTTCGGTTTTTGTTCACCATTTAGATTGTTATTTCTTCGATATTTATTGGCATCTCTTCATTTGTTGTGTGCATTTGTGTCTATCATGACTTCGACTTGTTTGTACTTGGAGAGCAACTAGCTCTGGAGATAACAACACTCGCAGGTATGGTGCCCCTTTCTCTAGTGATGCGTGCAAAAAGTGTCAGGATCTGGGGGTTCCTCGACCCCACTGTTCCTATTCCACGACGGAATGGTTGACTGCGGCTTCGCTTTTCTGACATATGCGACCCCCTTGGATTATCGCCCATTTCTCCGTAATTTTCGTTGTAATGTTGGCGAGATTCACGACGCTCCTCTTTTAGTTTCTGCTTTGAGCTCGAAGCTTTCATGGGCGCGTGCTTCTTCGCCATTGCTTCGTGTTATTCGTCCATCTCCACGAAATGAGTTGCTCGGTGCATGGCGTCTTTCAATGTTTTCGGTTGGTTGAGCAGAAGGTCGTCGTAAAACCTCGGCTCATACCACAACGCATTTCTTGAGGCTACGATGACCATGTCATCGACTATGGTTACGCGGGATACTACGTCTTTGAACCTTTTAAAGAATGCTTACGGTGATTCTTTCGGCTCTTGGTACAAGGTCCAGAGGTCGTCGTTCTATGTGCTTCTTTGAATGTACATGGAGTAGTGCTTGAGGAAGACAATTGACATGGTGCGGAAACTATCATTTCTAGTTAGCCTTAAGCCTTGAGAACCAACTAAGCATTGCGCTGCTGCAATTTTGCACAAAGAGCTTATAGTAACCAGCACCTCACTCCTCTGGGACGAAGTGTGTTATGCTCATAGCGATGATGAACACGTCATGAAGTTCATCGGGTCATTGTCTACTTCGTAGATCGGGCATCATATTTTTCCCTCGTGGCGATCGAACGTCAGTATGTTGCTAGTGAACGAGTTTTTTGGGTTTCTTTTATAACTCATTCGATCTCGGGAGTCGAACTTGTAGTGTGATAGACTTGAGAGGTCATCTCAATGATTTTCTCCCTCATCATTTCCATTTATGGGTCTCGTCTGCCAGAGGCGTCATCGTTGGTCGTAGGTGGCGTGTGCGGATTCTCAGGGAGAGAGCCTCTGATCAGTTGCACGGTTGCCTCTTGACGAGTTATCGTATATTGCTCGGTTTGGGACGTAGGAAATTTGACGTACAAGTTTAGGCAAAACCCATGAGTCGGGGAAGTCTGGTTTTCCGAATCCTGGTCGAGGATCTAACACTGGCCACCTCACTTCTCTCGAGTCATGACTTGTAAGAGCTTGCTCATCTCCTGGTTTTGGCGTCTTGCCAATTCATCCTCTCGATGAGTTGTTTCAGGAGATCGGTTTATCTGGTTGACCGATGCTCGATTGTTCGGTGTTTTCTTCATGTGGCAGTGAAGGCATGTTTGTTAGCGCCATAAGGGCTTGCAGCTCGTCGACTTGCTCGGCGAGCTGGTTGGCAACTACTTCGTCAACCATTGCTCGGGGTTTTGACGTCTATGATTTCTGGGTAGGAATTTCTTAACGTGACTTTTTTATCCCGTGGTTACTTCGTGGTTTTTGTTGTAAGACATCCCCACAGACAACGTCAAATGTTGGACCCAGAGTTAGCACAAGGAAAATAGAGAATATTCCAAGTATTAAAACAAATTCAAACACATGCACAAAATGGATTAGCATAAACAATAAACAGAAATTAAGTTGCTTAAAGTAAATACTGAAAAGTTAGAGTGATGAAATGTAAATAGCGAGAAATAGAGTACATAAAGCGTAAAGCGATGGTGGTCGCGAATGCTGAGATGTTAGGTGCGAAAACGTAAGCGAGGTACAAGAAATTAAGTGCGGGAAAGTAAATGCGTAAAGTAAAGCAAAAAGTAAAGAAGATAGAAAGTTCTCGCAAAAGGGAGATGAGTTGGTCGGCGTTTTATTGCATTAATCTTATAGCGAGTTACGTTCATAATCGTTTAGTCGAGTTCGAGTCGCGAGATTAAGTACAAGCGAGGTGGGATGCGAGGCTCTTAAGTTAACAATCTTAAAATTTATATACTCTCTCTAGCGAACCCTCTCGTGTTTTCTCCTCCCTAAAATGTTAGATATTAATCTCTATTTATAGCAAACAATATCAGGTTTAGTCTTCTACTTTTCAAACTGACTTACAATAACTCATCATCTACGGATGAACCTTCTCTTATTCTGAACCTATTGTCTCACGATCGAACAACTCTTCGATCGAAACGATTGTTTCGTAGGCTGAATCAGATATTGGACTAATCCTTCAGAAAGTGCACATCTGATCCCCAACCGTTATTTATATTAACAAGTTATCATAATATATATATATATAAAGAAAATATTACGTTTCTATTTATAGAAAACAACTATAGATGAGCTAAGATGTGTTATGTACTAATATGTACACAGGAAAAACAAATTAGTTAATTAGCCTAAGAAAGATGCTATTTTCTTTCTACTCGTCTAATTTTGTAAAGAGTGTAGTGTTAGTCGGTACAAATTCCCCAATTTGTTATTTTGTGAATTAACATTGTGTGTTAACCTAAATTCGAAAGTGTGTTGGAGGATTAGTGGTTGGTTCAACAAAATTGACCTTGAAAATGCTATTCCTTTTATTAATTTATCTTAAAAAATAATGTCCTAAAAAAAGTAGTGCTAAAGAGAGGTCCAGTTTGGTTAGAATCGATGCTTTCTTCCTCAGAGTAAGTGGATTGATTTATATTTGCAAAATCTCATCCCTCAACTTCTTTATGCTTCTACTTTTTGACTTTGATTTAGGTCAAGAGAATTTAATTTTGATAAACCAATCCGATTTAAACTGAATTAAAACTATTTCTGATTAAGAGTCAAATTTAAAAATAAAACTATATAAAACCATTTATAATATACAACTACATTTTTATCCGCATTCTACGTGGGAATATTTTTATTCAATATTTTTATATTAAATTTATGTGGTGCTAATTTAAATAAGTGATACTTGTCAATAAAAATATTTAAATCTATTTGTAGAAATTAAGTATTTTAATTAACATTTAATATGGAATTATCTATATATAAACATAATTTAAAATATTTTATTTAGAATCTAGAAATTATAAAGCGAGAAATATAGGATAAAAATAAAAGTTTTTAATAATTATTTTAAAGAATCATATAATTTTATAGTATTTATAATAGTTGTCGATCTATTTGTAATAATCTGCCCTTATTTACTTGATGTAGTTTTAATTTTTTAGTGTTGAAAATATATTTTTAGTGTAGACATATTTATTTATAGAATTTATTCATGTCATATGATTATATAAATTAGTCTGTGACTTTATCATAAATTGAGTAATTTACAATAAAACAAATTTCTATAAGATTAAAATAAAATAAATGAAGAGGATAAAAAATGACGAAATGTGATATATTTTAATAAGAAATTAGAGACTTTTTCAAATATATTTTTATGGAATAATTTATATTCTTTATAGAAAAATTATTTTAATCAAATAGAATATATCATAAAAGATTAACTTAAATTATTGTAACTATAATAATTTGCAATCCAAATTAAATAATATCGTTTTATTTCAAAAAATCTATTTTAATCCAATAGAATATATTAAAATAATAAGTTTAAGTTACTCTGAGTATAATATTTTTTAAAAATCAAAATTATATATTTAATTAATCGATCGGAAATAAATATTTAAATATTTTATTTTTCTTTTAAATATAAATATTGAAATGATTATAACCTAAATTTTTGGTCAAACAAACAAATTAGATTAAAAAAAAGAATTTTATAATTTGGATGCTCAATAGATCAAACTTCCTACTTGCAATTCAACATTCAAAACATATTTTATTATTTATAGGTTTGATTAAACTTTTCCTTTTACTTTCTTAGGCGATGTGAAACTTTTTAAAGATATTTTTATTGAATATTTTATATTTGTTTCAAAAAATCTATTTTATTCCAATAGAATATACAAAAACTAAAAGTCTAAATTAGTCTAATATGATATTTTCAATAAAATCGAAATAATATATTTAATTAGTCTAGTTGAAACTAAATATTTTCTTTTTATTTTGAATATAACAAAAATATTTAAATTATTGTAACATAATTCTTTAGTTCAAAATACGAATTAGTGAAAAAAAGAATTGTATAATTTGAATGCTAAGTAAATCAAGCTTTCTACTTGTAATTCAACATTCAAAACATATTTTTTTTATTTATAGGATTGATTCATATTTGTCTTTTACTTTCTAACCGATGTGAGACTATTTAAATATATTTTTATTGAATTATTTATATCGGTTTCAACAAATTTAGTTTAATCCAATAAAATATAGTTTAATATTTTTTTAAAAAGATTATTTTTTTCAAATATTTTCTTTTTTTTTTAAATATAAATATTTAAATTATTATAACCTAATTATTTGGTCCAACAAACTAATTAGATTAAAAAATAATTGTATAATTTGGATGCTAAATAAATCAAGCTTCCGACTTGCAATAAAAATTTCAAAACATATTTCTTATTTATAGGATTAATTCATATTTTCTTTTACTTTTTAAGCAATGTGAGTCTTTTAAAGATATTTTTAACTAAATACTTTATATTTGTATCAAAAAATCTATTTTAATCCAATAAAATCTATTAAATTAAGTTTAAATATTCGAAGCATAATATTTTTTTTAAAACGAAAATATGTATTTATACATTTTATTTTTCTTTTAAATTTAAATATTTAAATTATTATAACTTAATTGTTGGTCCAACAAACAAATTAGATTTTTAGAAAAGAATTGTAAAATTTGGATGTTGAATGAAACAAGCCTCTGAATTGCAATTCAACATTCAAAACATATTTGCTTATTTATTGAATTGATTCATATTTGTCTTTTACTTTTTAATCGATGTGAGACTTTTAAAGATATTTTTAATTGAATACTTTTTATTTGTTTCAAAAATTTTATTTTAATCCAATAAAACCTATTAAAAATTAAGTTAAATTATTTTAAGCATAATATATTATTTAAAAGAAAATAAATATTAAATTTTATATTTTTATTTTAAATATAGTATTTATATCATCATAACCTAATTGTTTGGTTTAACAAACAAATTATATTAAAAATGCATAATTTGGATATTGAATGAATCAAGCCTCCAACTTGCAATTCAATATTCAAAACAAATCTGTTTATTTATAGGATAGGTTCATCTTTGCTTTTTTACTTTTTATGCGATGTGAGACCTTTAAAAACGAAATTAAATACTTAAATAATTTATTTTTCTTTTAAATTTATATATTCAAATTATTTTAATCTAATTTTTTGGTCCAACAAAAAATATATATAAAAAAGAATTGTATAATTTGGTAATTGAAAGAATCAAGGCTCTCACTTGTAATTCAACATTCTAAACTTGTTTTCTTATTTATATGATTTATTTGTGTTTGTCCTTTACTTTTTAAGTGATGTGAGACTTTTAAAGATATTTTTAACTTAATATTTTATATTCGTTTCAAAAATCTATTTTAATCCAATAAAATATATTAAAATATAAGTTTAATAATTCTAAGCATAATATATTTTTAAAAACGAAATTAAAATTTAAAATATTTTCTTTTTCTATTAAATCTAAATATTTTAATTATTTTAACATAAATATTTGGTCCAACAAACAAATTAGATAAAAAAAAATTGTATAATTTGGATACTGGATAAATCAAGCCTCAGACTTGTAATTCTAACATTCAAAACATATTTCCTTATATATATAGGATTTATTCATATTTGTCTTTTACTTTTTTAAGCAATGTGTGACTTTTAAATATATTTTTAACTAGATATTTTATATTCGTTTAAAAAATTATTTTAATCCAATATAATATATTAAATTAATTTTATATTACTCTAAGCATAGTAGTTTTCAAAAAAAAAAAATATTTAATTTTTCTTTTAAATCTAAATATTTAAATTATTGTAACCTAATTGTTTGGTCCAACAAAAAAAATAGATAAAAAATTGTATAATTTGGATGCTAAATGAATCAAGCTTCCGACTTGTAATTCAACATTCAAAACGTATTTTCTTATTTATAGGATTGATTCAATTTTGTGTTTTACTTTTTAAGCGATGTGAGACTTTTAAATATATTTTTAACTAAATATTTTATATTTCTTTCAAAAAATCTATTTAATCCAATAAAATATATTAAAAATTAAGTTTAAATTATTTTTAGCATAATATATTTTTAAAACGAATTAAAATTTAAAATATTTTCTTTTTCTATTAAATATAAATATTTAAATTATTTTAACTTAATTTTTATTACATATTTCAAGTTTTACCCTTAATAAAAATTACATATATTTCCGATTTTATCCTTATTAGACATTTTTATTTTGTTCTTTAAATTATTATTTTCAGTGACATATAATGACTTAAATGTTATATTCTTAAAAGTGATTCTGAAATAATATTATACAGATAATAGTTTTCCGTCTCGATACTATTATATTTATAAACATAATATTCTGAAATTAAAATTCTATAAGAAAAGTTAAAACTTGGAGAATAATTATTTTTTAGCAACAATTCATACATTTTTAATCTATAATTAGATGGTATTTTAGGGTATAATTCACTAGACAAACAATAAAATAATAATTGTTTTTGCAAAACCTATCTAAACCCTTTTATGAAAGTACAATTTAGATAAATAACTTGATCTGATTCGAAACTAACGATTTTATTCCAATCTTAGGGGTCGATTGGTTCATGCTGTAGGCACTGTAGCTTTTTAATTTTTTTTTTAAAGTCTAAAAATTACCAATCACACTTTGACTCTCCTAAAATCACTCAAAGTCCCTTTTTTCTCTCACAGTCTAACTTCTCTAATTTTACTCTACGTTTGTTACTTTTTTTTAAAGTCATCTATTTATGACTTTTTCTTTTTTTAAAGTCACAGTTTTTAAAGTTAAAGTCAAAATTTTAAAGTCTAATTTAAGAGTAACAGTCAAGAGTTACAGTCTTACCAATCAGCCTCTTAATATAAAAATGTATGTATAAAAACCTAAACCTCAATATGGACTAAAGAAAAATAAATAAAAAATCAATCGAATAGTTTGTTACTTTTTGTTGTCAATCGAAATAATTTGTTATTATATTGAAAAATGGATTGATTTTTTTTTTTAATTCGAAAAAAGTATATATTAAAAGATCAAGTTTTTATAAAATTTTAATTCGAAGAACAATAATAGTAAACGGACCGGAAACGTTGCAATGATGAAGATGGTGGGTAGAACTGATACAGTTTTATGTCAATTATTGAAGAAAGTCTTGATTGATTAAGTCTTGTAGATCTTCTTTTACCGGTCTTGCGAGTTGATCTAACGAGAAATAATAGACATGGCTCGACCTCTTGGAAACTACGGTGTATAAAGCACATTCGTTTTTTGAAACCCAGTGTTCCCTTAATATGAAATGAACCCACAATATATAATCTCGAACCTAAACGAAAGCTATGCCTAAAAGAAACCCTGAACTAATTCTGGATTTTCGTCGAAAAAGCACTAGGTCATAATAGACATGCTCTAAAACAAAGTAATACTATTAGACGACATGAGACCAAGTTGTAGACTGATCATACCCGAGACTTGCACAACCTAACAGAGAGCTAAATCCACATGCAAAACAAAATTCAATGAACTGCATAACAAAAATAAATCAACCAAAATCAACCCAACAAGTGTAATCAACAGAGAATGACACATACCTAACAATCGGATCCAGACCTTTGCACCTCCAACGAACCATGCATTGAACAACACAGATAAAGAGAAGAGGAGAAATTAGAGAGACAACCAATGACATTGTTATTGAAATAGTTCGCCGTTGGTCCAATAGATTTTGAACAAATCGGCGGTGATGTTAAGGAGTTAGGATTTCGTCGGAAAAAGTTATTTTTTTTTAAATGGATTGATTGAGAAAACCATATTTAAATCATAATAAAAAAACTATGTAAGCTTATCTATAATATACTAGTTTTTAATTTCGAGAGTATTATTCATAAATCAAAAAACAAAAACCGAAATTGGAGTATACATTTGCTTAGAAGTCCTTAATCTTTAAGGCCACCAGACATCAATAGTAATGAGACACACGAGATTATTATGCACTTGTGGGGGGTTTTGTGGGTCCCATTACTTCTTTATTTTGTCGGCTTTCCAAATTCTGAGTGGAGAATATATGTCATCATCTTTTAAGAAGTTGAGAATAACGTATCCTCAACCGTTAGATCAACTACAAAAATGTTTTATTCTACAAATCTTTGATGTGCCGCGTCGTACTTAATCACAACCACCTCTCTCTCTTGGCTTTTCTTCTTCTTCTTCTTCTTCTAAGTCCAACCATCTGTTATTTTTTTCAAGACAAGACCCTTTTCTCTCTTAAATTACTGTCTCGATCTACGGATTCTTGATTCTTGCAGAAACTTGAGAAATCTCTAGTTTTCTTTTTCGGGATCTTCAATTGATTGTTTCATTTTTTTTTCGATGACTGTGCTAGGTAAAATCCTTTGTCTTATCACTTTTTTTTAAGTTGTGTATATAAAAAAAGTTCTTTAATTTAAGTTATTTGATAGTGTAATTAAATGTTTAATCTTTGTGCGAGTCCAGATGCTGCTGGGTCGTCTCTGACTCCGTAGAAAATGGAACCAATTTTGCCTATCTTTTAATAATTTGGTTTTAGGATTTAAGAATCTGCTTTTTCATTTTTTTTTTTTTTTGAAAAGAAGTAATTTTCAAGGGTTTTGTGAGAGATAGAGATTGATTTCTTGTTCATAATTGTGTACGTTGCCTTTTTATTGAAGTGTAAGGAGAAACGATGAATCATTATTTGTTGTTGGGTTAGTAAAACTCATTTCAAGAGGCTTCGAGTGTCTCCAAAGTAGAGACTTTAAGGTCGATTCTTCTCACCACTTTTGGTAATAGTTGAGTTTAAATCTGGATGGTCCGTCCAAGATTAGGAGATTCGGTTTTTGAAGCTTTTCGCTGATGAATGTGATTTGTCATCTTAGTTAACATTCAAAAAGTAGAGAGATAACTTTACGCTCTTTTGGATTTCTCCTTCACAAGCGATGCTTTGAGTTGTTTGGTCCTATTCTTGTGATTGCTATTAATTCACTGAATTTGGTTTGATTGCTCAAATGTTTCCAGGCTTTTGGAAAACTAAATGGATCTAGTCGCCGTTGAGCTCACTTGAATTTCTTCTGCTGCTGGTTAGATATTTTGTTCTTGTCTTTTTTTCTTATGGCTGAAGTTGACAAAGTTACGGCTAGTGACATGGAAGTAGCCAATTCAAGCGAGACTAAAGAAGCTGATGTTGTTGACACTGATAAAATGGAGGCTAAACCGGTGACTGTAACTAAAACCGAAACTTGTCAAAAGGATAAATGTCAAGACGGGATTCCAGAGTCTACAGAGTGCAAGGAGCTACTAAAATTCACCCCCAGTACCACAGACCCTTCCAAGTCAGAAGTAGATGTTGCTTCAGTTGCATCCGAGAAAGCACCAAAGATTCCTGAAAGTAGCACTGTTTTGTCTTTGCAGCCTTGTTCAGAAGGGAACAGCCCTTTTATTCGTGAGAAAGTTATGGAAGACGGATACAACTGGAGGAAATATGGACAGAAACTTGTTAAAGGGAATGAGTTTGTAAGAAGCTATTACAGGTGCACACACCCAAACTGCAAAGCCAAAAAGCAGCTGGAACGGTCTTCGGGTGGACAAGTCGTGGACACTATATCCTTTGGCCAGCATGATCATCCAAAGCCACTTGCCGGTCCGCTTCCTGTCAATCAGGATAAACGAACTGATGTCTTCACAGCTATGAGTAAAGGTACAAAAAAAGTTTCGACTAAGATAACACTTTCCTTGGCACTTCTGATGTGTAATCTTATCATCTTTTTGTTAGAGAAATCATCTACATCCAGTGTTCAGACACATCGCCAAACCGAACCACCAAAGATCCCTGGTGGCTTTAAGGTTTCAGTTATTCCATCCGCTGATGATGTGAAAACTGATATTTCACAATCAAGTAGTAGGATAAAGGGTGATGACACTCACAAAGATAATATTATTCCTGCTACAAAACGAAGGTGGTGAAAACTGTTTTTTTTTTATCGGTATTAAGGAAGGCTTGCTTCTTATATCAATGTCACTAAATCAGGAAGAAAGGAGGGGACATTGAGCAGAGTCCAATGGAGAGGTCAACCACCAATGAATCACGCATTGTGGTTCACACTCAGACGCTGTTTGATATTGTGAATGACGGGTACCGATGGCGCAAATATGGACAGAAGTCAGTGAAAGGCAGCCCATATCCAAGGTAGTGATTGATTACATGTGAAAGTATTGGAGTTCAAACTTTTCTCAGTTTCATTCTTCTCTCCCATTTGATGTTTAATGTATCAGGAGCTACTATAGATGTTCAAGCTCTGGATGCCCCGTGAAGAAACACGTAGAGAGGTCATCTCATGACACAAAATTGCTTATAACGACTTACGAGGGAAAACACGACCACGATATGCCTCCAGGCAGGATTGTCACTCATAATAACACGCTTGACTCGGAAGTTGATGATAAAGAAGGAGATGCCAACAACACTCTACAGAGCTCCATTAAAGAAGAAGATCGGTCAAGAAAGAAAACTAAGAGTAATGGCTTTGAGAAAAGTCTTGATCAAGGTCCAGTCTTGGATGTGAAGCCCAAGGAGGAAATAAAAGACAGATCAGATGTAGCCAAAGATCACGCAGCCAATCATGCCAAGTCGGAAACAAAGCCAGATGATAAAACCACAGCTTGTCAGAAGAAGGCAGTGGGAACCCTGGAGAATCAGGAACAGAAACCCAAGACAGAGGAGCCTACTCAAAGCTAAGTAAGCATTCAGTGTATACCGGGTGGTATAATTTATATATATGGCTGTTTAACATAGATTATTACAGGCGATAATGATTATAGACTGTACAGTTGTTGTTCAGGCGGAACCAGATTTAGATTAGTATTATGCTTACCACCATTATATAGTCACTTCCACTTGGTGCGAATAAGAGTTACAGGCAGAGATGTTAACACAACAAGAATCTTTCCTTGTTGATGGAGACTGTAATAGTTGTAGCTTGGAGATGTATATGATTTGATCCGACCTTATTAATGGTTATTGAGACAGAGCTATCTATTACTTCCAATCTGCCTTTTGAGACACTTATTTTTCAATTCACTTCCATGCACAAGATGAGACCAAGATTCTGTCCATCCAACCAAAGTACAGAGCACAACCTCGTTCTTCAGTTAAATACCCATTGATGTAACCTCTCCTGAGGGCTCTAATGGTGGCTGATATGATTGAGCTTAAGGGGTGTAGTATAGCTCAAAATCAGCCATGGAAAACCGTCACTTCTATTTCCCGAGAGCTCGTGCCTTTCGTTTTCCTCAGCTTCTTCACAAGCTATACAATCATACAATCGGAAGAGTTCTGCAATAAACCATGGCTTCTGTTTGTGTTCCAAATCCTAAACTAAACACTTTCCATTTCCAATCATACAATCGTCCAAAACAACATAATTTAACAATTTATCTTCAGATATTTACTGTAAATCTAGGGGGAGAGCAATCATATTCAACGAACAAACATCAAACACAATATATTTAACTCATGGAAATGGCAAAATTGTAAATAAAGAAGAAATATTCAAGAATAGAGCATCAAAGACAAAGATCAACGTTTGATTTTTTTTTTTTTTTTTTTTTTTTTTCGTAAAGGCAGAAGTGATCTCTGGGTCGAAATTGACAAAAAAAATATTTGGTTTTTGCAAAGGGAGAGATTTACTCAAAGCTCGCAAAGGAAGAGTAAAAAAAGAAGAAGAATCTTTTGTGGCATTAAGAGAAAATATCAATTTTTATACGGTGCCGTTTTCTAAAAGGTAGACCGAAGAAAACCCGATTGCCCACTTGAAAACTGATATAACCCATTTTCTAAATTCTTGGTCAAATGGGAAATTGTGTAAGAAGTAACCTAAGAGACCCGAGAGGAAGACAATCAATGGATCCTCGGATATGGCACAAAGTCGCTGCAGTTTCCGGTAAGATTTTCTATTGTAAATGATCTTTGGTTTGATGTTGTAAGGAAGGTACTGATTCATCTACTGTTAGGTATGGCTGCTCTTGGTTTGGGAACTTATGGTGCTCATTTCTTTAAACCAGAAAACCCTTCTTACAAACAGGTTCAGTTTTCTGAATTTGTTCGAAATTTGGTTTCTTTATCACTTTTAAGCTATCTGGTTTTTCATTTCTCTTGTTGGATTGAGGTTTGAATTTGTCTAAAAGAGTTAAGCTCTTTTTAAGGTTTGGCAAACGGCTTCGCTTTACCATTTGGTTCACACTGCAGCTCTTGTCTCTGCTCCTAACACTAAGTATCCAAATATTGTAAGCTTTTCTTCTTTCCCTTGTTTCTCTATTTGTTGTCCTTTTAATTGAGTCTGATAATGTTAGTTTGAATGTACATTAAAATTCTGTAGCAAATTGGGTTTGTAATTTTCATATGTCTACTTGCTAGTGTAAGATTGTAAGATGTATGATTGAAAATATGTTGTTCCATCTTTCTACCTGGACAAAACCCAAGAACAACTGTTATAGCTGTGGAGGAAGAGGATATATAGAGAGAGAACATTCACAAACAGAAAGATGCCTTTAGCTTAGGAGATTGTGACCTAGAGTAGCTTTTGCTTGGTACTGTACACTAGCAAGATACAATTTACAAACCCAATTTGTTTAGAAATTGCAATTTAGATGCAAAGTTCACTCACATTAACATTATCAGACTAGACAACCATCCTACACATTGTCAATTGGATGGATCTGTTTATTACTTTACCTAACTTTCTTCTTGCACAGTTTGGTGGCTTGCTGACTGCTGGGATTGTAGCGTTCTCTGGCACGTAAGTTGTTAATTTCTGTTCTTAAATTCTGCAATTTTACTGTTGATGTTTGTTGGATGTTTTGTAATTGAGATTATTATAGTTCATCATGGTTATTTGAGCAATTTTTGAGTTTATAGTATACACACTAATCTCCGGTTATGAATATATGACAAGTTATATGTTGATGGGAAAATCGTAGGTGTTATATGGTAGCATTGCGTGAGGACAGAAAGTTTTCTACCTTAGCACCATTCGGAGGCTTTGCGTTCATCGCTGCATGGGGAACTTTACTCTTCTAAACAACCCCCAAAACCATCATTCTGATCAAATTGTTTGTCATGCTTCTACATGAATCTTTTCTGTTTATGTTTCTCTAAGATATTGCTAAACGCAAGCCTCTGTTGAAAAACAATAAAGCTCTCTTCCTTTCACTTGTGTCACTTTGTTGCTGAAGGAATGATTATGTATAAATGAAACAGATTGATGTACCATACTGTATCTTTATCAAAATTTTACATATAAGAAACTAAGCTTTTTTGTTAGATGCGTAGAAGTATAAAAAAGTGAAACGTCCAAGTTCCAAGGAAGATTATGATCCTTATATTAAGGATCAATGTTGGAATTTCAAGATGTCACCGTTTTTAAAAATGATTTATAGTACAATTATTTTAATATGAAAAAATGGTGAAATACGAAATTTTCCAAATAAAAGTTGAATAATTATAAGCAAAATCTAGGTCGGTCCAGTAATCCATCTGCTTCGTAAATTAATTCTAGGTCGGCCAAGAATTTGTTACCTCTACATTGATACTTTTGGTGTTTCCTTCAGTTGTCTGACAAATATATATTATGTCTTCTTTACAGCTTCCAAGAGACAAAATATGTTTGGTTCAAGAAGTTCTAAGAGATTGTTTCCTCTCTTGTAGTTGATAGTTTAAACAACTTGATGAACTGACCGATAACATAGATGACAGAAAACAATGTAAAGTAAACAACTTATAGTATTTATTTATTAACATCATTTTCCATCTTTGAAAGGTTCTTAGATATAGTTTTTACTTATGTTCTTCCAGTTGCCGCAAACACCCATAAAAAATATAGTGCAGACAAATTATGGCGGATACATACAATGGTAATTAATGTTGAAATTTTCAGAAACATCTTTTTAATGATCTCATATCAGTCATCGATCTCTCTCTACAGGGGGCGACACCAAGCTCCAGCCCGATAGTGTCATTGCTGCTGTTTGTCAGATCTTCCTTACTTTATTCTTCTTTTATTTAAGATATTCATTTTTCTGTTTCGTTTTGCGTTGTGGAAGAATTCGTGAGAATAACCGGCTTTTCCTTATCTGAGATCGCGAATTTGGTAATCTGATCTCACAAGTAGATTAAAAGATGAGCGAGAGGACCTTAAGGTCTTAGCAACTGGCTTTGCCTCTGTCTGCAAGAAAAGTGAGTGCTAGCAACTGAATGTCGATTATTTTCAGCCATCATGATTACAACGTTGCAGATGAAGAAATCAACATGGGTTCCTTGAATTAAAAGCTCGCCAATACCGCATAGGTCAGATGCCAATGTGTTTTCTCCTCATTTGAATACGTTTACTTTTACCTTTCTTGTTTTTGTGGCACTTTTGTTTTTTTAGAATATTAATTCTTTATTAATTCAAAACCAGGCCCACCATACAAAGTCCAAGAAAAGGCTCACAAACTAATTCTAACCATAGAGTCTAGGTTCACACAAAGAAACCCTAACCCTAAAACTAGAAGCAGCTTCAACCTGCTTCCGCCGCTGCCGTTGAGAGTCAGATCCGCCGCCGCAAGTTCCAACTCCTACTAGCAGAGGCTCCTGTCCAAATAATCGATGGGTGAACATGCCACCTTTCTCCGAGAAGAACACCCAAGCAATCTTCTCCGCGATCTGGACCCCTCCGAGCGGTCCTGGGAGGAGACGCCGACCGACGGAAAACCCCTTTGCTCCAAGATCTAGAGACTATACCTAAGATGAAGCTCGCCACGACTCCGCCATCGCGACGCAAGCATGCATCGACGATGAGAGAGATTCTAAGCAGCGCTGACAGAGAGTGGGGATCGTCACCGTCCCGGATCTGAAAACCGACAAAGAAAAGGAGGTTAGCTTACCAAAGCGACGTGGGGATCTCGGAGGCGGACGAGATCAGGAAGCTTGAGGCCACCGGACCGAGACTATGGGCAAAGCGCCGCACCACTAGTGAGGACACCTCTCCATCTAGATCAGATCTAGACGCTTTCGCAAGAGGAGAAATCACCGCTGGAGAAGTTTAAGGAAGGATGGCCATGTACTGAGCCACGTGATGCACAGAGAGCGTAGCAGACGATGGAGGAGAAAAAGTCTCTGCTGCTCTACAATCTCCAAGAATTCTCCGATCAAGTAGAGAGAAAATGGAGAAAGAGTTTAAGAGAGAGGTTTCATGAGCAGCTCATTTTTGTGGCACTTACATGTACGAAAGAAACCTTAATAAAAAAAACAAAATGTTGTTGCACGCATCATGACGCTCAATACAAATTGATTTTTCTCAAACTCATGAACCTAATAATAATAATAAAATGTTGTTGCACGCATCATGACGCTCAATACAAACTGATTTTTCTCAAACTCATGAACCTATCTCCCTAAGCTTGACTGATTGGTAATTACTCAGCAAATGACTGCTGCTCAAGAACCCATGTACAATTTCAACCTTTGAAATTGGAGCTTCTCAATGATTGCTAGAGAACTTCAAAATACCAAGTCCCAAATGGAAGATTTGTTGGAATTTTTTTAAAATCCTATAAAAGATTATATAAAACAAAAAAATCATGAAAAAGAAAAAGGTCATTACACTTTCTAAATAAAAGATTAATAAAACAGTTTTAATATATTATGATATTGACCGAATGATAATAATCAAGAATGACATCTTACTATAAAAATAAGATAAAGAGATAATATAATGTTAAATAATTTTATAATTTTAATAATATTTTAGGAAAACTAAATAAAAATAGACTTACGCGTAGTGCGGTTATTGTAGTACATATAAAAGCCAAAATAATTAAAAAAAAAAACAGAAATTCAAAATTATCTAAATTAGGTATTGCACAAACCGGTCCTAAACGCATCAAAATGAGCAGTTAATTTATTCGTTTCACCATTATACTCGATGTAAGATTTAGCAGCCAAATTCTAGTAAACGTCTTTCATTTTCTGACCCATACAGAAAAATACCACAAAACATAATCCATACACACAAATATCATTCCTTTAACTCTAGAGAAACATGAATCTGACTCGGAAGGCAAATCTGATTCAGATTCTGATACCGGGTTTGAAAGTTAGAAACTTTGTAGTCTAATTGTGAAATTCAAGGATTAAATTACAAAAATTTGAGGATTTTGATTTGTGGAATGTGATTATTACTGGCGTGTTTGGTTTAGATAATGAGCTTATGTAGTTTTGAGATTGTTAAATCTCTCGCCGCATTTTTGGCAAAAAATAAGGGAATTGCCTCCATTAATGGTGAAATCTCTTTCTTGAGAGTCAGACCTTAATCCTTCCCTCTCTATCTCTCTCTCTTGAGTGGTTCTCCTTCTTGAGTGAGATCTTAATCTTTCCCTCTCTATCTTTCTCTCTTGAGTGGTTCTCCTTCTCGGGTGAGACCTTACATTCTCTTCGACATAACTAAGGAAACATTTCCTGACGCTTGGCTCCGGTAAGAAGTCGGACAATTGACAGGCGTCCCCGTTGTTTCGGTGGGTGAGGGCATATTGCAGCCTTCTGTAATCTTGAGTTTGCACGTGAAATTGTTAAGGATTATATGTTGGCTAATGGCCTCTGGAGCTGGGAAAGTTGTTCACTTGGGGGATTTGGTAGAAAGCTCTTTTCTGGATCTCGGGACGTGCACATCGGAGGTATCAGATTTGCAGTGGAGAGATTTCTTCAGTGAAACAAACATTGGGTAGCTTCTTGTTCTTTTGGGTATCAATGTTTCCTTTTTGAAGTGTCTTCTTCTTGCTTCTTGTGTTTGAAGCTTCCATTTTTATTATTCTCTCATCACTATCTCGAGACCTTTGGATTTGTTATGACACCGACAAACGTCCTTTGAATCTAACAGAGGCTGAGATTGAGAAGGAAATGAAGATATCAATGACTGAGCATTTGCTGAAGATGAAGAGGTGAAGAAAACTTCTAAAGAATAACTGAATTAAAATGATGAGACGATAAAAGACAAAAAAAATTAAGAATATTTAGTGTAAAGAAATATGAGGGAGATGAGTAGTTACACTGATGATTGAGTTGCTCACAAAATCTTCCAAATACACGACTGTTTATCTTCTAATTCATTACATTTAACTGGAAAAAGCGTTGAGAAGAATTATAAATGATAAAGTTTTTTTTGTCATGTAAAAAAAGCGGAATAACACAATGATCATATTAGTACAAATCATTAGGCTATTTATCCTGGTTAAATATTGAAATACTTTAAAATTGAGAAACATTTAAAATATTTTGTTGATTTTTTTAAAGGAAATGGGTGTCACGTATTAAAAGGAGAAATTATATAGTACATGACTAGGGTAACCTACACACAAATATTTATGTGAATTATTATTTGTTAAAAATTATATAGAAAATATGTTTCAATTTGTTGATTATACATTTTAGTACTAGTTTTATTGTTCATATTATATTTTGATTTGGTATATGTATTTTATTGTTTTATTGCAATGTAACAATTTTTATTAGATTTATAGTTTTATTTTGCATGGTTTTTTCCAATTACCTTTTTACGCATTCAAGATATTTTGTACCAAAGGTATTTCAAGATTCTCAGCATCCTGATTACAAATCCAAGCTTAAAAAGGTTTTGTGCGGATTAAAGCAGATTCCTAGAGCATGGTATGGGAGGTTGATGCATGTTCTAATCTGTCAAGGATATCAAAGAGAAGGTGCAGAGAAAACACTACTTGTGCTCACAAATAACAAGGCTCTGATGGCGGTTTAGACTTATGTTGATGACATCATTTTTTGCTCCACATGTCAGCATTTAGGTGATAAGTTTGTGAAAACTATGACAAAGGGATTTAAAAATGATTTTTTGTGGAGAACTAACTTATGCTCTTAAGTTACAGGTGAAACAGATAGATGAAGGAAGTTTTGTTACTCAGAGCACTGATTTCAAGGGTCTGATCACTTTTTTGGATTGCAAACCTGCAAAAAATCAAAGACTCGTATGAGTACAAACGAGATACTTCACTAGAGGAGTCAAGATATGATGTGGATATAATGTGTGCTCGATGTCAGACATAATTCTTGTGGATGATACAAATGATTGCTGACAATGGTATGGTTTCTGATCATTTGTTTGAATTTGTGTGATAATCAAAGTGTTATAAGTACTACAGAGAATCATGGTCAGTATTCTATATATAACTAAACACATAGATATCATACTTCATTTCATTCGTGACTTGGTAGAGGAGAAACTGATTGATGTAGAACATGGGAGCAATGGTTTTCAACAGGCTGATTTATTACAAAACCATTGAGATTTAATATGATTGTTAATTCAAGTGAGACTATTGAAATTTGTGAGATCTAATTTGCTATGTGAGTTGTGTTTCATGAAAGACAAGAGAAGACACAAGAACATATCACTGAAATTCAAAAAGATGTCGCGTTCAGTATCCTGACTATGTAGTGTGTTGTGGAAAAAAATTGCATGTCATGTCGTTCTAATTTGATTGAGTCAAAGGGTTGTATATGCATACATCAGGAGGTCAAAGAGTTGAGGAAAACATGTTGTGTGGAAGCAAAAGTCATACATCAGACGTTGAGAAGTCAAGTGATACTTCTGATGCATGCCACACAACTAGCTATTTCTAAGAACATAAGACAAAAGAAAAGACAAATCCGACGAAGAAATTGATGTACATCATATCAAGCTGTAGTCATGTGTTAACCCCGTAAAAAGAAAAAGAAAAAAGAAAAAAGAAAGAAGAGAAAAAGGGTTAACACAATGTGTATCAAGAAATGACTCTCCAAAGAAAATTTCAACTGCTTGATTGTGTGCATGTTACGAACAGGAGCTTGAAATACGCTCAAGATGAAACATGAAAATATGAAAGACTAGACACAATGCCCATGATTGTTATTTTTCAAAGTAAGTAGGTGATATGTTCTGAAATAAGTCATGATCCATATTCTGATCAACACAGAACGTTGAGCAGATCTCAGTCTGTGCACACGAGATTTTTTTTCAAAGGTAAAAAGTGCTCATATTGTTGTTGCATTCATTTTAGGTCACTCAATTGATGTCACAAGAATTGAACTGAGAATCATTGTTGTTTATCTTCTGAGAATCATTGTTTTAACTAGTGTTGACACTCAAGCAGGGAGAGAAATGCTTGAAGTATGGGGGAGTTTGCTTGTTTAATTAGGTTTTGACTTATGGGGGAGTTTGTCTGTGGTTCAAACCTGTTTAACAAAAACGTGAACTTGATGTGAATGATTGTTGCTTATTTGTGATGGTTTTTGAGCTGACGATTGTTTGTCTGTGATGTGTGGACAAAACTTTGTACTTAAGCAAACTTATCTAATATGATTGTATCGATGACTTGCATGTTTGTGTGTTTATTTGCTTGGTATATGGCTTTAAGTTTCAGGTTCGTGATGAAAATGCTTGAGTGAGCCACCAAGTTAAAAAGAGAAAGATTGAAGATGTAATTTCAGAAAATTGAGTGCGAAAACAGACGGTTGAACGAAGACAGACGGATGAGCGAAGAACAGACAATTGATCAAACAACAAACAATTGTGTGGATCAACAAATATGGAAATCACGCAAGGAAAAGCACGTGCGTGTAAGGAAATAAGGAAACATATGTTGATAAGGATACACAGATCGTGGAGACAAAGTTAACAAGGGTTTCTTTGAGAAAAGGAAAGTATTCAGGATTTGTCTCAAAAAAGAAAGTGGTTAGGATTCACAATATTTGCAAAAGAGAGTTGTCATTTTCGAAGAGAGATATAGCTCGAGGAGTTCTAGGATTTTAGGATTCTTAGGAGTATAAATAAGGTTTGAAGGGTTAGTGTGCAGACTAAACTTAGAGCTTATTTGTGAGATATTGGCTTAGAGGCTTTTTGTTTAAGAGTTTGCTAAGGTGAGTGTTACTGATCCTTTTGGTATTGCACAGGGGTGTGTTTCAGACAAAGAAATATCATTGTGTAGGCTAGATTGTCGGGTTCAAACTAAAAGTAAACTTAAGGTTGAATAACTCCAAATTCAAATGTATATTCTTATAAAGATTATTTTTGAATAAAATCTACTCCCTTCGTTCCTTATTATATGATCTTTAAGGGTTTTTCACGTTGATTAATAAAACACAAAAACATCATTTAGTTTATCTCTTTTTCATAAAAGTACCATTAACTTCATCTATTTCAACCAATCAAAAATCATACTGCATAATATTAATTGTTTTTAGCTTTAAATTTTTGCATTGAAATCGAAAACATCACTTAAAATGAAACAAAAATAAAAATCTAAAACATCACTTATTGAAAAACGGAGAGAGTAATAAACATTTGAGTTAACGCGTTATAAGTTGTTATTTTGTATTCTTTAAATTATTTACACTTATAATCATAGTGATGTGATGCTTTTTATAATATTGCATAGAATTAACATAAAAATGTTTCATCTTCATTTCTTCTAACAACGTGAGTGATTTCCTCCCTCACATCAAACAACTCCAACGACCTTGTCACTGTCACGTCATTACCATCTTTCAAATAAAATATCTATCTACTATATAAAGAAGAATAATTTCTCCAGGGCACGAGGGCTCGACACGTGGCGCGTTCATTCTTTTCAATTTTATGTTTTTGTAAAAAAAAATTGTTGAGAAAAACAAAACTAGAGTATATGAAACGACCTAACCAATTGACTCCATTTAATAGCCAAATTCTTCGTATACTTTCCTCTTTTCTAAAGAAAATGATACCGTCTAACCCTATAAATCTACTCCACCCAAGCTCCTTGAACTTATAGACATATCATGTTAGCTTTTCGTATGCTCTCCTCTTTCCTAAAGAAAATGATATCGTCCCAAGACTCTTTGTGTCTTTTCACCTCTCTATCTCTACCAAAATCTAAGATTGGACGACGCTAATGAAGGTAAAAAATTCTCCATTTTTGTTCATATTCTCGGTATTTTTTCGAATGACCACAAAATCTTATCGAACGGAGCAGATCTGAACGTTCACGTAGTTGTTTCGATTGGTCAGACAATTATAATCTGTTTGGCGGTTACACTGGCAATGATGAAGAAAGAAGTCATTTCTTCCAGCATTTTAGAAAGATAAGTGTGATTCTCATGTGCGGGTCAAAATACTACGCTGACCCTTCATATGATGGTGTTGATAGGAAATTGAAGAATACTTGTTATTTACGACATCAACGAATAAGAAGGCATGAAGGATATCTACCCGTTAAGGCTCGATGTCAATAGTTGAGGGCTTAATGACTACCCTAGTGTATGATTTCTTACAATGCTTCTATTCACTATGTCAATTTTTTCGTCAAAATAGTTACTGAATCAGTGTATACCAATCATATTAAGGCGATTCTAATTATTTCTTTTTGTGATTTGGCTTCATGTTATTTGAACGTGTACTCATGTATAGTGTATGATAGGATCCAGAACGTGTATGTGAGGCGTAGAAGGCGACATCAACAGGATCGAAGTGGACCAGAAGCTAGAGTATTCGTTGACTCGTGAAGGATGTCTCTTAATCATTATTAATTGTTAGAGTAAAGTCGATGTTTAGTTTAGAGGGTTCATTTAAGTATAAATAGTCTTTTAATTAGGATTCACATTTTTATGCAGAGAATTATATTGATAGAACATATGAGTTCTTGGTGGAGAAATTGATCAGTTGCTGAGATCGATTTCTATCACATC
>OVAO01000227.1:1534-25206 GCA_900406285.1 Biscutella auriculata
CAAAGAATCCATTTTTTGAATCGGCCCTCAGAGAGGCACTTTAGAGGCCTTCGAGAGCGAAAAATACAGAAAATACGTTTTTCGAGAAACACACGAAAAATCACGTTTTTAGCCGTAAATACATGTTTTCCCGCAAAATAGAGAAAATCATGTTTTCCCAAAAAAATCGGAAATCACGTTTTCCCCCGGAAAATCTCTCAAAAAATCACATTTTCCTTGAAAATCACGTTTTCCCAAAAATCATGTTTTCCATGAAAATCACATTTTCCACGGAAATCACGGAAAACAAGTTTTTCATGAAAGTCACGGAAAATCAAATTCTTCCACGAGATTAATGATTTTCCCGGAAAAACATGAAAGTCATGTATTCCCCAAAAAATCACATTTTCCTGAAAAATCACGTTTTTTCAGAAAATCACGCTTTTCAGAAAATCATGTTTTTTCAGAAAATCACGTTTTTTCGTGAACATCACGTTTTTTTTGGGAAAATCACGTTTTCAAGAAAAACTCGAATCACATACGAAATATCATGTTTCCCCGAAAAACACATGAAAAACATGTTTTCCCAGAAAAACAAGAAAAATCAAGCGTGAAAAACGTTATTTCCACTAAAAACGTGATTTTCGTATTTTTCCAGGAAAAACGTGAATCCCCATATTTTTCGGTAAAAACGTGATTTTCCGTATTTTTCGGTAAAAACGTGATTTCCCGTATTTTTCGGTAAAACGTGATTTCTTGTGTTCGAAAAACGTGATTTTCCGTGTTTGTTTTGAAAATGTGATTTTCTGTATTTTTCCAAGGAAAAACGTACTTTTTCGAGAAAAACATGATTTCCCGTGTTTTTCCGGGAAAATGTGATTTCCCGTGTTTTTCGAAAAATGTGATTTTTCGTGTTTTTCTAGGAAAAAATGTGATTTTCTGTGTTTCCTGTGCAAAATGTGATTTTCCTTGTTTTCGGAAAAATGTGATTTACCCTGTTGTTTGAAAAACGTGATTTTCGTATTTTACGAGAAAACATAATTTTTCGTTTCTTTCGAGAAAAATCCCCGAAATAAAAAATGTCCAGAAATAATATGCATCCAAATGAATTTACAAAACACACAAACAACACAGATGCATCCAAATACATTATCCAGATGCATTATCGAGCATCTCTAAAAATCGAACATCGAACTTAAGATGAAATGGAAGCTGATTCAAAAAAAGAAATGATGAAACTTCCAAAAATGAAGGAGAATAGTGAGATAAAAAATGCTCAACTTTCGAGTGGAGAGAGGAGTCGCAGAGAGCCGGAGTCGTGGAGAGAGCTAGAGTCGCAGAGAGCCGGAGTCACAGACAGAGGTGGAGAGAGTCGGAGAGAACTGAAGTCGCGGAGACAGCCTTCGCTTGAGAGAGGCGGACAGATCCAAAAGAAAGGTTTGGCCTTTGAATGCTTTTGGATTTACTATTTTTTGTATTATGCGTTTTCCAATATGAGTGGAGATTAAATAAGGACTTAATAAGTACTCAAAATGTCTACACCGTTTAATAGGTTCACATTTTACACGGTCTGAATCAAAATGTCTCTGGATTTATTTTGTGTTTTCATTTTTGTTATTATCCAATCCAATATAGTTCGGTTCTTTCGGATCAAATAAAAATCCTAGGAATATATAAAACTACGGCTCGTAACAAAATTGTTGCTTACATAAAGTCGAAGCATTCTACATTTTAACCCCCAAAAAAACATTTTTTTGTTTGTTTATAAACGAAGAAACTTATTGATCAAGTCGTTTGAGCTGAATATATCTTGATGTCTTGTTTTTCTTCCTCCGTAGAGACTTTAGATTCAGTCAGTCTTTTCTCTTCATCAACAACCCTTGTCTCTGTCATATTAATCTGCTTTCGGTTTTGATTAGACTCATATTTAGAAGAAGCCAAGTGATCCAAAGCCATTACTACATCCGCTATAACCGGTCTCATACTAGGCTGTTCTTGAATACACATGGCAGCTATTGCAAGTGCTTGATACAATCCTCTAACCGGATAATCTCCTTCCATCAATGGATCAACCATTTGCTTGAAATTTTTCCTATCTTTAAACAATGGTTGCGCCTGTAAGATTCGTTGTCAAAGAGTCTGAATTATATGCTCATTAGAAAAGTAGAAAAGATAATAAAATAAAAAAGCGAGAGAATTCATCTTTTTACCCATCCAACTAGATTCTGATCTTTACGCGCTTTTGTAGTATCAATCGCTTTCCTTCCAGTGATAAGCTCCAAGAGAACAACTCCAAAGCTGTAGATATCTGATTTAAACGTGAGTTGACCCGTCATTGCGTAATCAGGAGCACAGTATCCGTATGTCCCCATAACCCTAGTGGAAACATGAGTTTCATCTCCGCTTGGTCCTACTTTAGCTAAACCAAAGTCTGAGAGCTTCGCATGATATCCTTCACCAAGCAAGATATTCGAACATTTGATATCGCGGTAAATCACAGGAGGCTTCATTGTATCATGGAGATACTCTAGACCTCTAGCTGCATCAGCTGCTATTTTCATTCTCGTATTCCAGTTAAGTGGTTTTTTACCATAAGGAAGATCTAAAACCAAACAGAGAATACCAAAACATAAGTTTGAGTTAATCAATAAAACTAAAAGTATGTAAGATTATTCCCATTCTCTTTCATATCAATATAAAGTTAAGAGTAATCTATGTTTGTTGCATAGAGAGAAAGATACGTAGCAATTGAGTTGAGGTATAGAGCTTACCATGGAGGTGGTTTTCTAGAGATCCTAGAGGCATGTACTCGTAGACCAAGAGTCTCTGAATACCTTCAGCACAAAACCCAAGAAGCTTTACGAGATTCGGATGGTCAGCGAGACTGAGTGTCAACACTTCGACCACAAATTCCCTGATTCCTTGAGCACCATTCCGGTCAAGTTGCTTGATTGCAACAACCTAACAAACAACCAATTCACAGATTCTTGAAGTCTCTTACCAGCTAGCTGCAGTACACAATCATTAATTGATCAAGACGGTTCATATATACCTGATTGATTTTCTCGATGAAACCTTTATAAACTTTTCCAAAACCTCCTTCACCTAGAAAACAATCGGACTTGAAGTTTCCTGTTGAAACGGCGAGTTCTTCAAAGGTAAAAGTATTAGCTTTCTTCCCAGTAACTTCATCCTCAACATTTGAATCCTTGGCATCCAAAGTTAATTGATCCTCCTCGGAAACTATTTCCTTGTTTAAGTTTCCACATAGATTGACACAAGAAGATGAATCCAAACCTGCAGGAAACGATTACACGATATTTCACAAAGTAACAATAGCTCTGTTTCCTTCAACAAGAACACAAACCCTAATTACGTATCGCTCAACACTAACGGAATGCCATTTTCTCTTACAAAAGAGAAAATCGATTCAAAGCACACACACACGCAAGTATTGAGCAAAAAAGTAACATATGGACCGGAATTTCTCCACGAAACGTCAATGTAGCAAAAATCGATTACCTAAAACAAACCAGATCGAAACCACCAACATTAACGAGATTCTTAGAAATCAAACGGATTTAGCTTCGACAATTCACTCAATACCTGAACTGGATTGCGTTTGAGCATCTCGGCTTACTTTCTTACGAACGACGTCTCCGTCAATGGTTGATTTATTTCTGGCGAAATAGTTGTTCTTGGCGTTGTTGATCTCCGACCGTTTTCCCGGTTTCAGAGTGCGTCCGAAACATCCCATCAAAGCTGAAAAATAAATGTACGTTGCTCTTTCTCCTTCAGAAAAAACCTACACAGAGAACTAGAGGGGCTGGGGAACGAAAGAATCCGAAGGAAGGAGAAGAGTTACGGAAAAGAAGAGACAGAGAGAAAGAAAAAGGCAAAGTGAGGGAGAGAGATGCTTAATTTGAACATTTATATTAAAGAGAGAAAATAAAAGAAAGGTGAAATAATCTTCTACGGGAAGGTACACCAAAGACTACAATAGAAGTTATTAATAGTTGCTAGTATTAATATTCATCAAACCAACATAATTTTTCAAACAATATTTTACGAAGTCTCTCCATTTTTATGGACTAACAACGACCACATAAACGTAACTTCTCAAAACATTAAGTTTTTCGCTATACAAATCTCTAAGTTTTATGAATTATTGTCCACCAAATTAGCACAATTTTCCCCAAAAAAATCAAATAATTAATAAAATCTTTCAATTTCATGGACTATTATACAAAATACAAAATTCTAGTGTTTTACAAAATCAACTAATGAGCACAATTGAGCATATTGCCAAAAACAAAATTCAAAAGTTTTAATATATCTTAGTTTTATGTACTATTATCTCCAAATCAATATAATTTTTAAGAAATAAATGTTTTAGCGTTTTACAAATTTTTTTAGTCTTTATGGACTATTATCCACCAAACAAGCAGAATTTATAGGATAATGTTTTACGAAATCTCTCAATTTTTATGGACTATTATCCACAAAATTAACATAATTTTCCAAAATACAAATTTTACCGTTTTACAAAATCTCTCAATTTTCTGGAATATAATCAACCAATGAGCACAATTTTTCAAACACTAGAAATTCTAGCATTTTTAAAAATATCGCAATTTTATAGATTATTATCCATCAAATCAACATAATTTCTCAAAATTACAAAACTCTAAAATCTCTTAAATTGTATAAACTATTATCCACAAAGTGAGCACAATCCCCCAAAATATAAAATTATATTTTTTTACAAAATATCTTAGTTTGTGGATTATTATCCACGAAATCAATATCATTTCCAAAATTATATTTGTTTAGTACTTTATTCGAGCTCTCAATTTTTATGAACTATTATCCACCATATAAGCATGATTTCCAAAAAATAAATTTTATGATTTTACAGAATCTCTCAATTTTCATGGACTATTATCTACCAAATCATCATAATTTCTCAAAATATAAAAATTTAGCATTTTACGAAATCTCTTAGTTTATGGGATATTATCCACCATTGAACATAATTTCTCACACACACAAAATTCTAGCATTTTATAAAATCTCTAAATTTCCATGTACTATTATCCACTAAATCAACGTAATTTCTCAAAATATAAAATTCTATCATTTTATAAAATCTTTCAATTTTCATGAACATAATTTCAATCTTTCCATTTTAAATTATCCACCAATTAACATAATTTTCTAAACTATACAATTTTATCATTTTATAAAATGTCTTAATTTTAATGGATTATTATCCACCATATAATCGTAATTTCACAAAAATACAAAATTCAGTATTTTACAAAATCTCTCATTTTTCAAGAACTTTTTTCCACCAATAAGCATAATTTTCTAAAATATAAAGTTCTACCATTTTACAAAATCATTCAATTTTTATGAACTATTATCTTCCAAATAATAATTTCCAAACATACAACATTTTAGCATTTGACCAAATATATTTTATGGACTATTATCCACCAAATGAACATAATTCCCCAAAGTAGTAAATTTTAAAGTTTTACAGAATATCTTAGTTTCGGTGGGATACTATATATGAAATCAACATAATTTTTCAGGATACAAAATTTTGCCGCTTTACAAAATTTATCAGTTTTGGTGGAATATTATACAAAAATGAGCACAATTTGCTAAAATATAAAAGTTTAGCATTTCACAAAATCTCTCAATTTTCACGGAAAATTATCCATCAAATCATCATAATTCATTAAAATATAAATTCTAGCATTTTACAAAATCTCTAAATTTGTATGGACTGTCTACGAGTCAACATTATTTCCCAAAATACAAAATTATATCATTTTATAAAATCGGTCAATTATGGATTATTATCCATCAAATGAGCATAATTTCCCAAAATAAAATACTCTAGTGTTTTTGAAAATATCTCAATTTTTATGGACTATTGTTTACCAAATAAATTAAATTTCCCAACATAAGAAATTTTATCATTTCAAAAAATCTCCCAATTATGGAGTATTGTCCACCAAATGAGTATAATTTCTCAATATACAAAATTTTAGCGTTTTAAAAATTTATCAATTTCTATGGATTATTACTCACCAAATTATCATAATTCTCTCGAATACAAAACTCAGACGTTCTACGAAATATATCAATTTTTATGAATTTTTTTCCACCAATGAGCATAATTTTTCAAAATACAAAATTTAAGCAATTTAAAAGTCTCTCAATTTTCATCGATTATTATCCCTAAAATAAACATGTTTCCCAAAATACTAAATTCTATCATTTTACAAAATATCTAAATTTTTGGGATTCAACGAAACATGATTTTCTAAAATACAAAATTCTAGGATTTTATAAAATCTTTCAATTTTGATAGACTATTATCCACTAATCATCATCATTTTGTGAAAATATAAATTTCAGTATTTTACAAAAAATTTCAATTGTTATGAACTATTATCCATCAAATCAATATAATTCCCCAGAAAAAATTTCTAGCATGTTACAAAATATCTGATTTTTATGGTTTTTTTCTCTCAATAAGTAATATTATCCACCAAATGAACACAATTCTCCAAAATACAAAAATCTAAGTTTTACTAAATTCTAGCATCTTACAAAAACTTAATTTTCTTAGACTGTCCACAAATAAACACAATTTCCCAAAATACAAAATTCTAACATTTTACAAAATTTCTAAATTTTCATGAACTATTGTCACCAAATAAGCATAATTTCTCAAAACCATTTTTTGCATTTTAAAAATACTTAATTTTCATGGACTATTATCCACCCATGAGCATAATCTCCCAAAAACAAATAGTACAATATTTTACAAAATCTCTTAGTCTTTATGAAATTTTAAACTCGAGATAGGGATAATTTTTCACATACAAAATTCTAACATTTTTATAAAATCTCTTAAGGATTATGATCCAAAAAATGAGCATCATTACCCAAAAAAATTCTAAAGTTTTATAAAGATCTTAGGTTTTGTAGATTATTATCAAACAAATCAACATAATTCTTCAAATACAAAATTGTAGCGTTTAGCAAAAGCTTTTAGTTTTTGTGAACCAAATGAGCACAATTTCACAAACTGAAAACATTATAGAATTTTACAAAATCTCTTAATATTCATGTGCTACTATCAACCAAATGAGCATAGTTTCTAAAAATACA
Source organism: Biscutella auriculata (assembly GCA_900406285.1). Classification (NCBI taxonomy): domain Eukaryota; kingdom Viridiplantae; phylum Streptophyta; class Magnoliopsida; order Brassicales; family Brassicaceae; genus Biscutella; species Biscutella auriculata. Next base: position 8,705 of record OVAO01000227.1, read on the forward strand.
AAGTTCTAGCATTTTACAAAACCTCTAAATTTTCATGGACTATTATTCACTAAATAAACATAATTTCTCAAAATAAAATTTCTAATATTTTACAAAATCTTTCAATTTTCAAGGATAATATCCACCAATCACCATAATTTCCAAAATATAAAATTTTAGCATTCTATAAAATCTCTCAATTTTATGGATTATTATCCACCAAGTCAGCATAATTTCCCAAAATACAAAGTTCTAGCATTTTACAGAATCTCTTAGTTTTTGGACCATTATCCATTAAGTGAGCATAATTCCTAAAAATACAAAATTCTAAAGTTTTTTAAAGTATCTAAGTTTTTGTAAACTATTACCAACAAATCAACATAATTTCTCGAATATGTAAATTTTAGTAGTTTACAAAATCTTTCAATTTTCATGAGCTATTATCCACCAAATCATCATACTTTCTTTAAGCTCCAGATTCTAAAATTTTAATAAATCTCTTAATTTTCATGAAATATCCACCAATCAACATAATTTCGTAAAATACAAAAATTCTACCATTTTACAAAATCACTCTATTGTTATCAACTATTATCCTTAAAATAAAGATATTTTCCCAAAATACAAAATTATAAATTTTATATATCTCTTAGTTTTGATGGACTATTATCTATCAAATGAGCATAATTCCCTAAAATAAATCTTAATTTTTTTTATACAAAATAACTTAATTTTGTGTATTCCACCAAATCAACATAATCTCTCAAAATACAAATTTTTGCGTTTTACAAAATCCCTTAGTTTTTGTGGACTATTATTCATAAAATCACATTTTATAAAATCTCTCAATTTTCATGGGTTATTATCCACTAAATCATCATAATTCCCAAAAATACAAAGTTCTAGAATTTTATAAGATCTTTCAATTTTATGGACTTTTATCCTTCAAATATGGATAATTTACAAAAATAGAAAATTCAAACATTTTATAAATCTATTAGTTTTTGAGGAATATTATTCATTAAATGAACATAATTTCTCAAAATACAAAATTCTAATGTTTACTAAATATCTTAGTTTTGTGGACAATTAACCATCAAATCAACTTAATTTCTTAAATAATTTTTTAGCCTTTTATAAAAAGATTTCAGTTTTTGTAGTCTTTTATCTACCAAATGAACAAAATTTCTTAAAATATAACATTACAGAATCTCTTAATTTTTCTTAAGCTTTTATCCAACAAATAACATAATTTCTTTAAATAAAAATTATAGTATTTTACAAAATCTATAATTTTCATTGAATATTTTCCAATTTCGAGGACCAGGCTTTTCGACTTACACCTACCGTTTTCTCAAGTATGACGTTAATTTTCCTATTAGACACTTCGACTTGTCCACTTTTTTGAGAATGGTACGGTGTTGCTATCTTGTGCTTTACACCATGCGTCTTCAATAAGCTCTCAAACACTTTGTTTATGAAATGGTGTTCCAAACCTTGGAAAGATCACTTTCTTAAATATTTTCAGAACAACCTTAGCGTCGTTGATAGGGCTGGCAATGGTCTCAACCCATTTTGACACATAGTCTACAACGACTAAAATGAACTTGTTTTCGTAAGAGGATTGGAACGGGCCCATAAAATTGATTCCCCAGACATCAAAGACCTCAACTTCCATGATCGGGTTTTGGGGCATCTCATTTCTCTTACCTATGTTCCCTCTCCTTTGGCAGGAATCACATCGTTCAATGAACCGGTGAGTATCCTTAAACATTGTCGGCCACTAGAATCCTGCTTGGAGGATCTTCAATACTGTTTTGAAGGTGGCAAAATGACCTCTATAGGTCGACCCATGACAATGCGTTAGGATTCCTTCTACTTCCTTCTCTGCCACACATCTTCGATACAAACCATCCTTACCCAGAGTATACAAGTACGGTTCATCCTAGTAGAACCTCTTACATCTTTCAAGAACTTCTTCCTTTGATAACCTTCCAGTGTTGGCGGGTTCGTTCCACATTCCAGATAATTCATGATGTCTATATACCAGGGTTCCTTTACTTGTACATGGACAACACTTTCACGTCATAATTTGGGTCCATTGGTCCTTTGACGTCACTGAGGGTGCCTAGTGCCATTAGTTGTTCCTCTGGTAGAAAATCATTTATAGGCACGTCATCAAAGACCCACAGTCTAGATAGATGATCTGCCACACCATTTTCAATTCCCTTATTGTCCTTAATTTCCAGATCGAACTCTTGGAGCAAGAGGATCCATCTAATCAAGCTTGGTTTAACATCTTTTTTAGCTAAAAGGTGTCTGAGCGCGGCGTGAACTGTGTACACTATCACCTTGGATCCTACTAAGTAAGACCTGAACTTCTCGTAAGCAAAGACAATTGCTAACAACTCCTTCTCAGTTGTCGCATACTTGGTCTGAGCTTCGTCCAAAGTTTTGCTCACATAGTAGATAACATGAAGCTTTTTGTCTTTCCTCTGACCTAGAACTGCTCCTACTGCGTAGTCACTTGCATCACACATTATCTCAAAAGGAAGAGTCCAGTCCGGGGGTTGCACGATCAGAGCACTTAACAACTCTTGCTTGATCCTATTAAAAGCGTGCATGCATCATCGTCAAAATGGAATTCGACTTCTTTGCAGAGCAACTTTGTGAGGGGGTCTAGTAATCTTGGAAAAGTCCTTGATGAATCTTCTGTAAAAGCCTGTATGACCCAAGAAACTTTGGATTCCTCTAACTGAGTTTGGTGGTCCTAGATTAGTCATCACTTCTATCTTAGCTTTGTCGACTTCTATCCCGCTTTCAGATATCTTGTGTCCTAAAACTATCTCATCTATGACCATGAAGTGGCATTTCTCCCAGTTTAAAACTAGGTTGGTTTCCTCACAACGCTTGAGTACCTTGCAAAGATTAGACAAGTACAAAGAGAAAGAGGTACCATGCACAGAGAAATCATCCATAAAAACTTCTACTACATTTTCAATCAAGTTAGAGAAGATAAACATCATGCATCTTTGAAAAGTAGCCGACACATTACATAACCCAAACGACATTCTTCGATATGCAAATGTACCATAAGGACATGCGAAAGTGGTCTTTTCTTGGTCATCCAGGTGAATGGGGATTTGGAAGAATCCAGAATACCCATCTAGGAAGCAATAATACGGGTGGTTTGATAGTCTTTCCAGCATTTGGTCGATGAAAGGGAGCGGGAAATGGTCTTTCCTGGTTGTAGCATTTAACTTCCTATAATCGATGCACATCCTGTGTCCAGTTATGGTTTTGGTGGGGATCAGTTCATTATTGTTATTTTTAATCACTGTGATCTCACCTTTCTTCGGAACAACATGCGCAAGTGAGATCCAGTTACTGTCCGAAATTGGGTAAATGATTAGGTATCTAGAAGTTTTAAGATTTTCTTTTTGGCTACTTCTTTCAGGTTAGGATTCAATCTTCTTTGATACTCAATCGAAGACATTGATTCATTTTCTAGATGGATTCTATGCGTGCACAAATATGGAGAAATCCCCTTAATTTCGTCCAAAGAATATCTAATGGCTTTTTTAAAAACGCTTCAACTCTTTAACCAGGCAATCCATTTCAGCTTCAATAAATTCATCGTTAACAATCACCAGCTAAGTTGAATTTGCTCCCAAGAAAACGTACTTGAGCCCTTTAGGAAGATTTTTCAGCTCAAGTTTAGATGCTTTCAGCTCGCTCCAGTCGTCCTCAACAGGCGGTTTTTCCGGGCTTGTACTGTGCTCATTTTTCAGGTCGAGCGTGGTGAACACTTCAAATTCAGTGCATCCAAGCAAGGCTTTGTGAGAGTCTAGTTTTCTCTGCAGGTTTCCAACTTAGATTCCGAACACTTCCTTTTTGCTACTGTCGCCATTCATGGCTTTTGGTAAGATGTCATCCTGAGCAAAATCCTCGATGTATTCATTGGTTAACTCGTCTATGGCATCTATGCTCATGATCTCTGCAGACATGCAGGGTTTCTTTAGGACTTCTCTCATGTCAAACTGCTGAACTTGATCCTCCCCTATGTGGAGATCAATTTTTCCATTCTTGACATCAATGATCGCTCCGACAGTAGTTAAGAATGGCCGACCTAGACTGAGGGAGTCCTTTGGTTCCTCTTCCATATCACGGATGATAAAATCGGTGGGCACTTCTGTGTTCCCTAACCTGATTCGTAGGTCTTCTGGAATTCCAATCGCTATCTTTACGGATCTGTCTGCTAGCACAATTTGGATCCTACACGGTTTAAAAACAGTGAATCCCAACTTCCTGGCAATGGAATAGGGCATAACATTAATGCTCGCTCCTAAATCACATAGGAATCTATCAAATTTAAATTGTCCCAAGGAACAAGGGATGGTGAAACTTCCTGGGTCTTCCATTTTGGAAGCTACGCTGGACGTTTGAATGATCGCGCTACACTCGAGGATTACCTATCCTTCTAGGTCCTTAAGTTTCTTTTTCATTGCATCCTTTAGGAACTTTCTGTAATGAGGCACGAGCATGAATGCATCGATTATGGGCATAACTATTTGAACCTCTTTCATTTGTTCCTCAAACAAGGCCCTATACTTTTCCATAAGTTTGACTTTATGTCTTCCTGGGAAAGGTAGTTTGGGTTCATAGGGGGGTGGTTTGTAGACCGGGGCTTTGGGTGCAGGTTCATCTTCAACAATTAATGTTCCTTTAGCCTTTCTGTTGATTAGCTCCTCGGCTTTTCGTGCTTCTTCTTCAGCTTCCTCAAATTCCTTATCAGTTTTCTCAGAATATTCACTACGAATCTCCTCTGTATCATCATCTTTCTCTATGGGAGGCACTACCCCCCCCACTTTGTTTACCATTTTCCACAATGGGAATTTTTGGAGGCAGGGCTTTCCCACTGCGGAGTGCGATGGCTTTGAATTTTTGGATTAGCAGAGGGATTCAGGGTGAAAGTATTAATCGAATATTTTAGGTCTCTAAGGTCCTTGTCCATTTTCCCTATATGCATGGACATATGCAATAATTTATTTGTTAGGTCGAAATATGAAGTTTCGACCTTCTCATGAATTTCTTTTTTGAATTCCCTTAAATCCATCTCAGATCGTTGTTGACCTTTAAGAAGCTGCATGATAGTAGTATGGTCGATGTTGATTCAATAAGGCGCATATCCGTGGGGGTGGTGGTGAAATGCCTAGCAGTAGAACTGAGTTGTTTTATGGAGGCATTGTTTGTCCTAGAGAATTTACTTCCACTTGTGCTCTCATAGAAGATGTACCCTCATGTTTGCATGTGTACCTAGATGAATCGTTTTCAGCTTTCAAGAGATGGCTAATTTTTCTGTCTAGGTTCCTGATATCCAGATTGTAGTCGTAATGGCAAATTGCGTTTGAAACTTTTGGAGAATAACCATCATTGTATGCGTAATCACTTTGAGCTAAGCTTTCAATTTACTTATATCCTTCATCATAGGTTTTATCGAAAAAACTACCTGAGCTTGCAGTATTGATATGTCCTATTTTTGGGGGTTTTAATCCTTTCTTTTGATGGGATTTCGAACCCCGTTTTGAGTTATTAATGTGTTTTTGGAGCCTTTTTGTCTCGTTTCAGGATTTCATAGGTCTGGAAAGGATATTCGAGAAAATGAATCATTTTAGGCATTTTATAGGTTTCCGCTCTCGCTTGCAAGTGGTGGTGGAACGTCGAGATTCATCACACGAGGTTGCTACTCGCCGTCTGCTTCGACGAGAGGCTCGAATGTTACTGTTTCTTCAGCCATCGTTCAAATTTGCGTTTTCTGACTTCGCAGGTAGGTTTCTATGTGACTTTGTTTTATCCTGTGGTACTCCGTGGTTTTTATCTCTCAGGACGTAGTACTGTCCCCATAGACGGTGCCTAATGTTGGTCCCAGAAATAATCACAAGGAAAATTAGATATAATCCAAACGTTAATTTGGTTAGAACACATGCGAAATGTTAGAGTTAGTATAAACCAAAAGCAGAAATGAGATTGTTCAAAGTGAACACTAGAAATGTAAGGCCAGAAATGTAAATGTGTTAATGGTTAGTTGCGAGTAAGGTAAGATGACTTCGCGAGGCGAGAGTCGATGTAAGCGAAGTTTAAGAAAGTAAGTGCGAGTAAGTAAATGCGTGTAAGTAAAGCAGAAAGTAAAGAAGACAGAGGATTCCTGCTCAAGGGGAGCCGAGTTGGTCAGTGTTTTATATCAATAATCGTCTGCGAGGTCGCGAGCTATGTTCGACGTCTACTCGAGCTTGAATTGCGAGATCAGATTACAAGCGAGGTCGGTTGCGAGCCTCGAAATACACACTCTAAAGTCTCTACTCACTCTCTACAATAGCAAACTCACTCGCATTTTTTCCTCCTCTGCGCGTATAACACTATTCCTTATTTATAGGGAACAATGTCTGGTTTATTATCACATTTTTAAACCGGAATGAAGCGTCTTATGTACACGTGTTTATGGACCTCGTTCTCTTCTAGGCCCGAAAAGCCTTTCCTCTGGCGGATCTTGCTTTATTTGATATTTGTCCGTTGATGGGCTGAATCAGATCTTGGATCAGTTTTTAATCTGGTACAAACCAAGTTCCAACAATAAACTTGATTTTATTTGTATGAAATAGTTTATGTTAATTATATAAGCAGGTTAAATTTTTGAATGGGTTTTATTTATTTTTAAAATGTGTTGATAAAAAAATAAAATAATTATATGAACATATCCCTAGAAAATGTCTTGTATTAATATATGTCTTAGGTTCTTTTATAATTTATCAATTAAGAAGACAATAATAAAGAAAGAGTGCAGAAGCGAATATGGCTGAACTTGGCGCTTTTAACATAACTTATTGGTCCATCACCACACAGTCACCAATCAAATTCAATTAACATAAACCAAATTAAACACACATAATTATAAATTGCATTTAAATTACAAACACACATTTAAGACAAACCAAATCAAGTAAACCAAAAATATCTCCCAGACATCATCATTTCACTTAAAAAACACGTAGAAAAAAACAGTTTAGGGAGATATTTTTGTTCAGAAATTATAATAATGCAAAATAAATCACACCAATTACGTATTTCCGGTTTAACCCATCATAAATAAAAAACAGAATAGAAGTTAAACCGGACGTAGCATGCAAAATAAAAAACCAAAACCAAAACGGATTTGGAGGAAAACAGCTTTCTGTTTTATAAAAACGAACAGAACCACGCACGTAGCTTCCTCTCAGAGTTGCCAATGGTTACGGAAAATAAACCAGTGGCAATTTCGTAATTTATGTCATTTTCTGTTTGTTGCATTAAGAGGTTTCACTGTTCTGGTCTGAAGAAGAGCCGCCACCGTTTCCGATGTTTCTCCTGAATACCTCACCGGCTTTCACGGCGACGGAAACGATGGAACTGGCAAAAACGCCGAAGATCTCTCGCTTCACTCTTCCACGACGAGGTGGGAACTCGACAGTCCTCACGGTGGATGATATGTTCGCCAGAGATTCCATGGATGCCTGTACGAAAAAGGAAAAATAAAAAAACACGAGTTTTAGTAAGAATTAAATATACCAACAAACTGAAAACTAAATTAAGGAAATCTAAAACACAGAGTTACAAAAAGAAATGAATCTTGAAAATCATGAAAAAATAATGGAGTTTTCTTTAATGGCAGAAAGAAAGGTACAGATAAAGCCAGTCTTTGTTTCTTGTTATATTAATACAAGAATTACAAATGGAAAAGCTTTTTTTTGCTAAAGAGAGCTGAGGAGAGGAAGAAGAAAAAGTACAAGGATAAGAAAGAATCGGAGTTTTAACTTATAGGCAAAGAAAGAGTGAAGAACTCTCTAAAATCTCTAATTCATTATTATTAAAAGTTATTACGAAGAATTTGTCTTCTTTATAAATTATTCAATGAAATGTGTTGAGATTAGGTGATTATATATTCATAATGCATGGTGGGTCAATGGTTTCAGGAGTCTTTTATTCTATTGTATACCAATACATTGTATTACAACTTTTTCATGATTTCGTTTTTTTATCAAACACTCAAATATTCATAATCTAAATTATAATACATGAAAGCGTTTTCATACACTTTTAACCTAATGCATATATATTATATAGATTAAACAATATGTTGCATCCAAGACTCAGTGAGAAGTGGTCTTATAGTATAAACGTGTTGAATATACTTGTTTTCAAACTATGCAACATGGTTAAGGGAACAATTTTGTTTTTTTTTTAATTATTAGTATCGGCCAAAACTACGTTTAAAGCATATAAAAGTTTTTAATTACTATATATTTTAAATTGATATTCCTTTTTTTACACCGAAAACATTTGTTAACTTTAATTTAGAGCTAATAGCTGAAATTGTGAAATTAGTTATCATTTAGCTCGCAACCATTGTTTGGGATAATTCCCTTTGATACAGTCAGCCTAGGTAATATACCAAGGGAGAAGAAAGTATTAAGCAACTTCTCACGTTGACTTTGGTTAGAGGAAAACATTTCTTTCGTTTTCTCTTACAATCACGTTAATGATAATTAAATTTTCAACTAGCTAAATATCTAATTGTATTTCAATGAAGAAGATAATATTTTTACAACATTTAATTCTGTTTGCTAAGTATGAAACCACTGTATTTTCAGGTTACTTATAAGATATGTTCGAATTCGTTGGTTAATCTTTTTATTTTGTGCGACTAATTTTGCGATTGCATATACAGAGTTCCAATATTTGTGACTAATGAATGACTAATTACTATAGTCACAATACCGTAGTCACATATGTAGTTGTATATTTTATGTAATCGTAAAGTAGTAGTAAATATTTGTGAGTATTTTGTACTGCCGGTCTTATCATAAGGCACATGAAACTTTGAGCTTTAGACCACAATTTTTTTTCAAAAGTTTTAGCTTAAATATAATATAATAAATTATTACCATAATTAGATATAGGCCATATTATGCTAATTTGCTTAATTGCTTTAGGCCATAAATTCTATTGGACCGGATTTGTTACTTTGCCACTCCAACACAATTTTCTCAAAAATATAGAGATTGATCCAATGGTTTCGGATCTAGAGATGGTTCAGGGTACTCTTTTACCTTAGGTGGATTTTATCCCAATGAGTTTTTCCACCAAGGTATTTAATGGAGTCCATTGCGCATGAACCAACTCTCCAAGGCACGACAAGAGAGTCATCTTTATACTTAGCCAAAATATGACTGTTAGCTCTCAAGACGTGCCTTGTCGTTTCCTTCTTAAGCCCTATACATCACAAACAATCAATCAAAATTCCTAATTCATAAGCTCAAATAGATTACTCACTAATCATATTCAAACAAAAAATCTCATGTTGGGTGAGTGTTTAAACATGATTCAAGTAGAAAAATAGATGAGAAAACTAAAATGGAAACTGAAATTGCAATAGATTAATACCAAATATTCGAATCTTCAAAGGTTTAAGAGAAAGATTAGAAAAAGAACAAAAAGAGAACTATAGCATAAAAATTCTCTAAAAACTTGGATAAAGATTAGATAATGACAACATTAGGATTTTAACTATTAATACTACATGGGAAAAATAAAGTAAGAAAAACTTGATCAACCCCGAGAGTTGATGCACTAATCCAAGTATTTTTAGTGCTTTAACACAAGTAATCTTCTTCCTATGGTTGATGTACTAATCCAAGTAGTGCATCAACCAAGTAGTCCAATTAGTCTTCTTCCTAGGGTTGATACACTAATCTAAGTAGTATTCTTCCTAGTGTTTTGACACATCATTAATAAATGAATTCCCTGGAAACATTAATAAATGAATTCCCTTAAATCTTCAAAATCCATTCTCAAGAACCATAGATTCTAAATTTTTAGAAAATGAGCAAAATATGATCAAATCAATCAAGGAAATCGATTAGCAATAATCACCCAATGAGTTTCTAAACCTATAGAGTACTAATCAATCCATAAACAATAGCAAAACCATAATTTCAAATTCCTTGAATAACACTTCACAAAAACTTGGGATTTTAGGATTTTACCTTGAATCGATGGGGAATCAATATAGATAATATTTGGAACCTTCAAAAATCCAGTTGAAAGAGTTAGGAAGTTAAAAACATGTTTGAAATGAGAGAAAATGGATTTGCTAATGTTTTCAAAGAGAAAATGGCTTAAATCGCGAGAGAAGAAGATGAAGTGAAAGTTAAAACCCTTAAACCCCGACAATTAAACCGCATTTTTACCTTGTGTGTGAAGACATCGATACATTGCCCAATATGAATTGATTTATCGGGCAGTCACCTATAGTGGCGAGGGTGGACAAATATGGCTCCTGATACGATGGTATTGATACCTTATCAGTGAAAGTCGACCGGTATAAGACTCTCATTCGGATAGAGAGTTATAAGCTGACCGGTATGCTTACTTGATACAGTCATACCGGGTTCCCGAATCGACATAATTCCTTTGGTATACCCCACTAGTCTGATTTAAGATTCGTATTAGCGTGATGACGCTGATATCCATGCCTGTCATGCTTTCCTTATAACCTGAAAATACATAAATCTTGCAAGGTCCACACCACCAAACGAAGTTCAACCCTCAAAGTTTCCAAGTTCATCATAAAAGCATAAAACGAGCAAAAAGAAAACGATTATTTACAAGGATAAGCATGAGACTTCCTCCCAAGTGAGCTTGTTTAAAGTCATTAGTTGACGTCTTCTACCGCTTTTTAAAATGGCACGAAGTTAAAGTCAAGCTTCTCGATCTTTTCCAGAAGCTTCTCCAATTTTTTACGGTCCACATTAAACTGATTCTCTATCGTCCATACTTGATCCAATTATTCCATATGAGACTTGTCATGTTGCTCCAACCTTCGGTTTAAAAATCGGTAAGTTGTCTCGGACTTCACCCTTGAGTTCTTGAAAGTCTTCCAGTTCAATTAGTTGGTGGGACACATGTAAGCGCTGCTCATTTTTATGGTGGTTTGGTTACTCTCAACCATACTCTCAGCGTCCTCGACTCCTTCATCGTTCGATGCATCAACCGAATAACCAAAGAGAATTGCTCCTTCTATAGAAAGACACTCCATCCATTGGTAATCTGTACCAATCGGGAAATAAATAGTTCATTCATCGATGTTCCTCAGCACTAGCGCGTCATTTCCGAAATCCAAACAAGCTCTAGCAATCTTCAAGAAAGGGCGACCAAGAACTATAGAATTGTTTTCCTTCATTGGCATGTTTACCATATAAAACTTGTTAACACTATTTGGTTTGATATTTGGACTTGTACGCCATACATATGACCATACGGTCTCTGAGAAGTAGATTGATCATTGTTAACTCCATGGGTGGAGGTTCTATAGCCAATACTCTAGGAAAACACACACTTCTCTGGTCATAACAATCACAAAAGAGCTTGTGTCCATGAGAGCATCACGCATTAGCAACCCATTTATGGAGATGGGAATGAGATAACATCCAAAGTCGATTCGGAGAATCAACACTCTATAACCCAATGGTGGATGGTGCACTTCTTCATCATGAGCTTCAACCTCGTCAACTTCCTCTGTTATGCTAGCTTCACCCCTGTTAATTACAATTGTGGCTCCTATCATAAAAGCTCTGATGTCTTCATCGCCACTATCATCATTGCTACTAGCTCCTTCAACTGTTCCAACTACAAACACATGTCCTTTAAGTTTGGGATTGTTCCCAAAAGTCCCTGCGTCATAAGTTTGAACGTCATGCTTCCCTATATGACTGGTAATAATTCCTTTCTTTGCATCGATAATTTCCCCGACAGTTGCTAGAAATGGTCTTCCTAGGATTAATATGTCCTTTTGATCCTCAATGGTTCCAGGACGACGAAGTTAGTTGGCACCTTTGCACTTCCCAACCTAACTAGGAGGTTTCTACGCATTCCAACCGACTACCGGACAATCCTGTAAACTAGAATAATGGGGATTCTGCAAGGTTCATATGAAACATAACCAAGTTCTTTAGCAAAAAATAGAGGCATTATGCTCATACTAGCACATAAGTCACACAATTAATTATCAAATTTAGAAGATCCCAAAGTAATAGGGAGAGTGAAACTCCTTGGTCTCCATTCCCTCAAGCTCTTTCAATTTTTCTCTGACTTTGTCTTTCAATGATTCATTGTATTTGTGGCTTCCCAAAAATGCTCATGTCTAAGGCATTTGCTTCTTAACCTCCTTCAATTGTTCATCGAACTGAGTGCAATATTTCTCCATAAGTGCCTCCTTTTGGCAACCGAGAAATGGGAGTTTAGACACATAGGGCGGTGGGTCGAAAAATAGATCTCTTGGTGTAGCATCCCTCTCTGCACTAGTTACCTTTCCATTTATTTGGCCTTCATAAATCGGAATACTCAACCCCTACCTAGGTTTTTATTGTCCTCGATGAGAATAAGAGTAGAGATAACGTTAACATACTCCTTTGTTGGGGTTTCCAATTTCCCGGGGAGTTGGCCCATTGGGTGCTAAGAAGTGGAGGCCACTTGAGCCACTTGACTATCAAAGGCTTTGAGATACGAACACATGGTGTCAATCTTGGTGTTGAGATCCAGATAAATGTGATCCACCTTAGCATGTATTTTTGTCTTGAAGTTGCCAAAGGTTATGGCATTCCAAGTTTGTCCCTCGCACAACTACTTTAACATTGTTGTGGTTTGGTCATCTTGACCAACCTGAGACGAGACGTTGCTCGGTTGTTGTTGATGAGAGTTGACCAGGGCGTTAGAGAAACCCAGGGGTTTGTTGAATTTGTAGGTGGGTCTATGTGGGTAACCCCCTTGATTGTTAAATTGTGGTCTCGGTTGGTAGCCACCCTGATTATTGAGCGGTTTCTGGTTAAGATACACTTGATCCTTAGGATTTGCAATATTGGGGTTGCGGTATGAGAGATTTGGGTTTGGTTGAAAGTTGTTGTACTCCTGACGGTACCCTTGGTTTTCCACATCGACTCTATCATCATCCATCTCTAGATTGACACGTTGGAGATGTAGTAGTCTCTCAGCTTCTCGGCGCGCCCTGGTGTTCTGACGTTCGAGAGTTCAAATATCCTTAGGAATATTTACTAAATCGATAGGCCCTCAAGATCTCAGGATCATACACCTGAAAGTAAAAAACAAAGAAACTAAGAAATTAGTAACTGAAACAGAGAAACTGATTCCAAAGAAATTGCAAAGAACTAATGGCTATCACAATCCCAAGCTGGCAACAACGCCAAATTGATAAATAAGATTTTTGGTATCTATCAATATATTGTAGTATAAGAGATTATCGAACCAAATCGGGAGTAATTAACGCACTAGTTCTCAGGAGAATCTACTTAGTCTAGGAAAAATAGATAGGAGTGTTTGTCACTAACATCCTAACATGCATAAACAAGAATAAAATGAAAAGTCAACATAAGTCAAAGCAAAAATCAACTGCAATAGTAAAAAGTCAACGAAACCGAATCAACTTAAAACAATGATGAAACTAAGCATATGGACCATGACAATCAAATTGGGCAGTCAATTTCATACTTATCATGTCTAATGAAATCATTCAATGCAATTCTTAGGTCTTAGAACTTCCTAAATTAGACTAATCCACTCCCGTGGCAATAATCCATTTCCTAATTATGCAACTAATACAATCCCTGGACTACTTGCAATCAAAGAAAGCATAAATCCCTAGTTCAACCACTAAGCTTCCCTAAAAAAATCTCTTGGCTAGGACCTCACTTAGAACAATATTTTACTCATTCAGATATTTCATCGAACACCTTCCAGACAACAAGTCTAAGCTATAAACTAGGAAGATCAAGCCTAATCTAGCATCAAACACTTCAAATGAGTTAAGAACTATGTAAGCTAATCCCTAAACATCACAAATAATCAATCGAAAACCCTAATCCATAAGCTCAAATTGACTACTCACTAATCATGTTCAAATAAAAAAAATCACATGTTGGTGAGTGTTTAAACATGATTCAAGTAGAAGAACAGATGAGAAAAATGAAAGGAAAACTGAAATTACAATTGGTTAATAAAACATAAGTGGACCTAAATGCAACATAAACTAATGAAAAAGAATGAAAACAAGGATCAAAACACGACAAAAACACGACATCTTAATAATCCAAATCTCATGTATATTTAATAGTTTTTTTCTCGAAAAAACAATGAAGAACACCTACATCTAATTAACTCAATTTATTGACTTTGTTACATATTTTGATTTTTCTTTAGCTTTGATAGGGCTCAATGAACCCTAGCCCCACCACATCACTGACCAATGTTGTTCATTGTTGGACCTAGACTTAACACAAGGAAAATAGAGAAAATTCCAAGTTTTAAATCAGATTTAAATACACGCAAAATGAGTTAGCGTAAACAACAAGTGGAGGTTAGATTGCTTAAAGTAAATACTGAGAACGTTAGAGGACTGGAATGTAAACAACGAGAAGTAAACAACATAAAGCATGTTAAAAGCGAGGATGTTGGTATGGATGTAAGCGAGGTGGTGTTAGTGAGTGCCGGAAAGTAAAGCACGTGAATTAAAGCGAAAAGTAAAGAAGACAGAGAGCTCCTACAAAGGGAAGCCGAGCGGGTAGGCATTTTATATCATCAATCAAAGAGCGAGCAACGAGCTATACATCAACGTCTAGTTAAGCTTGTGTCGTGAGATCAGATATGAGCGAAGTCGGATGCGAACCTTTTAAGTAACATTCTAGTATCTCTGGATACTCTCTCTCTAATTCTAGCGAGCTCTCTCGTGTTTTTTTCTCCTCTAAACGTTGAACACTGTTTCTTATTTATATGAAACAATGTCCAGTTTAGACTCCTGCTTTCCGAACCGGATGACAATGACTCATCATCTGCGAATGAGCATTTTCTCGCTTTGGGCTCATTACCTATGTCTTTGGTGGCTCGTCGATCGAATTAGTTCCTTTAGTGGGTTGAATCGATATTGGGCTGGTCCTTGATAAGGTGGGCAACCCTTCACCGATATCACCCCTTAAACAACAAATTCCTCAAAGGTAAGCATAATTTTTTACTCATCATCAAGAACAATTAAGATATGTTGTTTCTATCATAAACAAAACAACCACTATATCAAAAACATGTAGAATTCAAAATAAATCCTAAAAAAATCGATTTTGATCCATATAGAACATTTGAATATTTATTAGATATTATAGATTCAAATGTAAAAAAGAAAACTATAAAAGATAATATATGTTAAATAAACTAAACAATTTAATATAAAATATTACACAAATTAATTTTAAAATAATAAATTTAAAATAAACCCACACATTGTACAAGTATTATCCTAGTAATTATAATCTAACAATGAATAAAAAGTAGATATTATACAATGTACTTATCACATCCTCCTTAAAATGCCAAAGTCTAGCTATTTAGGCTTCTAGTTGGAGAGTTAAACCAAACTTCGCTTCAAGAGAAAGACAAATATCATATCTGATAAGAGTAGTGAAAATCTAATTAGGAAAATTGATCTTCGTAGACGATACTTTTATATATCTATATCGTAAGGGAACTTTCATTATGTTTTTTTTATAACAAACGTTCATTATTTTTAATATTATTTACTTCAATGATCACATACAGATTCTGAATTTTGTAATTAAGTGCCAAGTAATCTTTTAAAGTCAGGTCAACAAGCAAATTACTTTTTCAAACATCTTACGAAATTCGAATCTGAGTAACGTCACTAGAAATCGAATGACAAATTCCAGGAAATTCAGAATAAATAAAAGTGGTCCAAACGAATATTCCTTATCTAATCACCGTCCTAATTTACTTCTTATGCCCCATAGTTTTCAATTATTATTTGATTTAATATAGATAATTTCAACTTATAATTAAATTTATTAACAAATGATTTATATTTTAAAATCTAATGATTTTTATATTTTGTTGTAATAAATAAATAATGAAAATAATAAATAATAATTTTGATAAATACTTAAACATAATATTTCTTTAAAATTATTACATATTCTTTAAAACTATTAGATCCTAAAAGCACAAAGAATTTTCCTCCAAGATTTTTTTAATAAATCGTGATAGAGAACTAATATTACAGAATTATTAAATCCTAAAAAAATAAATAATAAATAATATTCTTTTTGGAATTTTTTTTTAAATCGTGATATATTATTGTAATGAAGTATTTGTCTAATCATCCTATGAAATAGTTCATTATGACTTTGTGTGGTAGATTTATTTCGTTTTAATATAATACTAGAATTGAGCCCGCGTTCAACGCGGATATTTTTTTATTTTTAAAAATTTAAATCTTAAAATATAAGAGAAAAAATATTATAAATCCTAAAAATTAAATAACAAAGAATATTCCTTTAAAAATACTCTTTTTTAATATCTGATATATTATTGTCGAAAAATAATATTATTGTATATTTGCCTAATAATAGTCCATT